>MCJB01031661.1:0-107231 GCA_002018475.1 Nicotiana obtusifolia
GGGGTAGCAAATGCCGCAGCTGAAGCTACATGGATCCGTAATTTGCTTCTTGAGCTTCATGTTCCGATCCTCAAAGCTACGGTAGTTTATTGTGACAACGTCTCAGCCGTTTATTTGTCAGGTAACCCCGTGCAGCACCAGCGTACCAAACACGTAGAAATGGATATTCACTTTGTTCGGGAGAAAGTTTAGATCGGTCACATTCGAGTTCTTCATGTGCCGTCTTCATCACAGTATGCAGACATCTTTACTAAAGGACTCCCGAGATACGTATTTGACTCGTTTCGATCCAGCTTAAACGTTTCAGCCTACCCACGTTCAAGCTGAGGGGGACTATTAGGAGAATATATTTTATATTAGGAAAGTATATTTTATATTAGGAGAATATATTTTATATTAGGAAAGTATCTTTATTATTCCATATCTTCCATTGATTTGATTTAGTTCCTATACTAATCCCTATTGGTCTTTGCTTTGTATTCTAGCACTATAAATAGGGATCATGTAAACCATTGAGAATCAATAAAGAAGATCATATTCCTTCAGAGGGAAGCGTGTACGTATACGATATACCTTACCCCTATCTTTGTGAAAGTAGAGAGATTATTTTCGATGGACCTTCGCGTCAAAAAAATGAATGACGGCACAAAAGAAATGAATTGTTGTATATAGTCTTCTCAAAATGATAAAAGATTTGCTGTCACACGGCAAAATTAGGTGAGGAGCGCAAGCTAATCCAAACACTATCTTTATCAAGAATATAAAAATAAGGATTTGTGTCTTCTAAACAAGTATTTAAATATTATGTTAAACGTAACATGCTTTTGAGTTGTCTTAAGAAATTGGACTCACTATATTATTCATTATTCCGGGGTTTGAAATGAGAAAGTTAGAAAAAATTCGAGTTTTTCACCAAATTAAACAAATACTGTTATTAATAGAATTGTACTTAGAGTGAATGTCTATCTTTTAGAGAGTTTGTTACTTTGTGGTTAAGTCATTTTCTCCCCCATAAATAGAGATGTTTTACTCCATTGTAAATCATCTGAAATTCAATAAGAATTACATCTCTCTTTTCCTTGCAATATTATTCTTTTCCTTATTGTTTTATTTCACGTTATTAGCACGAGACTCTACTGTCTCAAGAAGCTCTTTGAGAAGACTAAGCTATAATTTTTTCTTTTAATTATGACTGATATTATGAAAAGAAAGTTCGTTGCCCTTGAAATTTCGGGCAAGAACTATATGACATGGGTGTTGGATGCTGAAATCCATTTAGATGCAATGGGTCTTGGAGACGCCATTAAAGATAAAAATAAAGTATCTACCCAAGACTGTGCTAAGGACTTGATTTTCTTGCATCATCACCTTGATGAATGGTTGAAAATANCTGACGCCGACTGGGGGGGGGGTGCCTGGATACTAGACGTTCTACATCAGGCTATTGCATATTTCTGGGAAACAATCTCATCTCTTGGTCGTCAAAACGACAACCTACCATATCCCGGTCCAGTGCTGAAGCCGAATATAGAGGGGTAGCAAATGCCGCAGCTGAAGCTACATGGATCTTTAATTTGCTTCTTGAGCTTCATGTTCCGATCCTCAAAGCTACGGTAGTTTATTGTGACAACGTCTCAGCCGTTTATTTGTCAGGCAACCCCGTGCAGCACCAGCGTACCAAACACGTAGAAATGGATATTCACTTTGTTCGGGAGAAAGTTCAGATCGGTCACATTCGAGTTCTTCATGTGTCGTCTTCATCACAGTATGCGGACATCTTTACTAAAGGACTCCTGAGATACGTATTTGACTCGTTTCGATCCAGCTTAAACGTTTCAGCCTACCCACGTTCAAGCTGAGGGGGACTATTAGGAGAATATATTTTATATTAGGAAAGTATATTTTATATTAGGAGAATATATTTTATATTAGGAAAGTATCTTTATTATTCCATATCTTCCATTGATTTGATTTAGTTCCTATACTAATCCCTATTGGTCTTTGATTTGTATTCTAGCACTATAAATAGGGATCATGTAAACCATTGAGAATCAATAAAGAAGATCATATTCCTTCAGAGGGAAGCGTGTACGTATACGATATACCTTACCCCTATCTTTGTGAAAGTAGAGAGATTATTTTCGATGGACCTTCGCGTCAAAAAAATGAATGACGGCACAAAAGAAATGAATTGTTGTATATAGTCTTCTCAAAATGATAAAAGATTTGCTGTCACACGGCAAAATTAGGTGAGGAGCGCAAGCTAATCCAAACACTATCTTTATCAAGAATATAAAAATAAGGATTTGTGTCTTCTAAACAAGTATTTAAATATTATGTTAAACGTAACATGCTTTTGAGTTGTCTTAAGAAATTGGACTCACTATATTATTCATTATTCCGGGGTTTGAAATGAGAAAGTTAGAAAAAATTCGAGTTTTTCACCAAATTAAACAAATACTGTTATTAATAGAATTGTACTTAGAGTGAATGTCTATCTTTTAGAGAGTTTGTTACTTTGTGGTTAAGTCATTTTCTCCCCCATAAATAGAGATGTTTTACTCCATTGTAAATCATCTGAAATTCAATAAGAATTACATCTCTCTTTTCCTTGCAATATTATTCTTTTCCTTATTGTTTTATTTCACGTTATTAGCACGAGACTCTACTGTCTCAAGAAGCTCTTTGAGAAGACTAAGCTATAATTTTTTCTTTTAATTATGACTGATATTATGAAAAGAAAGTTCGTTGCCCTTGAAATTTCGGGCAAGAACTATATGACATGGGTGTTGGATGCTGAAATCCATTTAGATGCAATGGGTCTTGGAGACGCCATTAAAGATAAAAATAAAGTATCTACCCAAGACTGTGCTAAGGACTTGATTTTCTTGCATCATCACCTTGATGAATGGTTGAAAATAGAATATCTCACGGTCAAAATCCACTTGTATTGTGGAATGGCTTAAAGAAAAGATATGACAACTTAAAGTATGTCACTCTTCCATAAGCATGATATGATTGGGCTCATCTGAGGCTCTAAGACTTTAAGTCCGTTTCTGAATATAATTCTGGGATGTTCAGAATTACTTCTAAATTGAAACGCTATGGAAATAGTATCACTTACTATGATATGCTTGAAAAAACATTCACAACGTTTCTTGCATCCAATATGGTCTTGCAACAACAGTACCAAGAGAAATGTTTCAAGAAGTACTCTGAGTTGATTTTTCTTCTCCTTGTGGCTGAACGGAACAATGAATTGCTCATGAGAAATCACGATAATCGACCCACTGGTTCTACACAATTGCTTGAAGTGGATGAGGTGTATTCCCGTTATGCTAAGCATGGAAAAGGCCGTGGCTCTATTCGTGGTCGTGGCCGTGGCCGTGGACAAGGAAGAAATTTTTCAGGTATTAATCACCCTCCAAAGAAAAATAACTACCAAAAGTAGAAAGGAAAAAATGAGAAGCCAAGGGCAAAGGGTTCAGAAACTGAATGTTATCATTGCGGTGGAAAAGGGCATTGGACAAATATTTGTCGTACACCAAAATATTTGGTTGAGATTTATCAAGCATCCTTAACGAATAAAGGCCTTGAAGCTAATTTTGTCTATGACGGTGAATTTGGCATCACCGTAGATTTCTTTGAGCACCCTGATGGAAAAATAGACCATTTGATCGGTGATGGATTTGTGGTTAAAGATGATTGAGTAGTTTGATTTTTATCTTTGCATATTCATAATAGCTAATAAACATTATGTAATCATAGTTCTTTACATGAGTAGTAGTCATTAATATCAATTAGTATTATTTATTTTATGGAATAGGATTAGTTCGTTTTGATTAAATATAGTTCTAGTATTCGTTGAAAATGATATTTCAATTTATTTAGTCTTCAAGGATTAATATATTCTATATTAAAGTGACGTTGTGATGTGAAAAAATTAAATTAGTTACTGGAGTTGAACAATAGAAGTTGTTACATTCTATGTATAAATTTGGTTAAAATTAACACGTTAGTATTGACTACAATATTTTGTTGTTTAACAATTGGCTTTATATGTGTAGAAACAGGTTTAAGTTTTCAATATCCAGTTGCGCCTCTACTGAAAGATTGTGGATCAAGCAATTGTGAATATCTCTCGAAGTAAATTTGGATCAAAGTTCAATTGTAAAAATATTTATTTATTTGATTCATGTACGATAGACACAATATTTAAAGAGAAGAAATATTTCTCTCATTTAAGTATGTGCAAGGCAGATGTTACTACAATTTCTGATAGTAGTAATCTAATTGAAGGCTTTGGAAGAGCTACTATAACTCTACTTAGGAGAACAATACTTATCATAGATAATGCAATGTTCTCCTCCAAGTCCAAGAGGAACTTGTTGAGTTTTAAAGATATCTGCCGAAATAGATTTCATATTGAGACAATAGATGAGAATAATCTCGAATATCTCATCATTAGAAAATGTCTCTGGCTAGAAGTGGGTTATTAAAAAGTTCCCGTCTTTATCTTGTGGCCTGTATTGGACAAGAATTAGTGCAAGGTAAACCAAAAGGTCACTGATTCTAATACTTTTTTGTACTTCGGCATGATTGATTGGGACATCCTGGATCAATTATGATGAGACGAATTATAGAAAATTCAAATGGACATCCATTAAAGAATTTAAAGATTCTTTTAAATAATGAATTTTCTTGCTTATCAAGGCAAGTTAATTATTAGACCATAACCAACAAAGGTTGGAGTTGAGTCCCTGTTTTTTTGAAACAAACAAGGGAATATTTGTGGACCTATTCACCCACCTAGTGGGTCGTTTAGATATTTTATGGTCTTAATAGATGCATCTTCTAGATGGTCTCATGTGTGCCTACTATCATCTCGCAACCTCGTGTTTACAAAATTAATGGTATAAATAATCCAATTGGGCACAGTTTTCCGATAATCCATTTAAGCCTATTCAACTTGATAATGCTGCTAAGTTTTTATCCCATGCATTAAATGATTATTGCTTATCAAGTGGGATAAAAGTTGAACATCATGCAGCTCATGTTCACACTCAAAATGGCCTTGTAGAGACTTTAATTAAACTTCTGCAATTGATAGCAAGGCCATTACTCATGAAAACGAGGTTGCCAACTTCTGTTTGGGGTCAAGAGCTATTTTCCATGCAACAATGCTAGTTTGTCTCAAACTGACAAATTATCATAAATATTCCCCGTTGTAATTAGTTTTGGGTCATGAACCTAATATATCCCATTTAAGAATTTTTGGATGCGCAGTATATGTGCCTGTAGCACCGCCATATCGCACCAAAATGGATCCACAAAGAAGGTTAGGAATATATGTTGGGTTTGAATCGCCCTCCATTATTCGCTACCTCGAAATATTAACGGGAGATTTGTTCACTGCTCGATTTGCAGATTGCCGATTCAATGAGGCATTTTTCCCAAAATTAGGGGGAGAAATTGGTGAAATCAAACGGAAAATTTTGTGAAAAAATCCATCATTATCTCATCTCGATCCACGTGCCTCTATTTGTGAATAAAGAGGTGCAAAAGATAATCCATTTGCAAAAAATAGCAAATCAAATGCCAGACGTATTTACAGATCTGAAAAGGATAACAAATTCACATATCCCTGCAAAGAATGTTTCAATTCGTATTGATGTTCCTGTTGAATAATTTTCTAATGTTATAGCTAACGAGTCAAAAGTACGCCTAAAGCGTGGCAGGCTATTGGGTTCTAAGGATCGAAATCCTAGAAAAAGAAAAACAAATGATCAAGATGACACTACGAAAGAGTCTCATGAAGAAATCCATGATTTAACCAATCCTGAGATTCATGATGAAATTATTGAGCATGAGACTCAAGAAAATAAGGAACTACCAATAAATCCAATCGATATTGAGACAAATTTGAATCGATTGGATATAGTGGTGGATTATGTCTTTGCATTTAATGTTGCATCTAGCGTTATGCAAGATAATGAGGATCTTGAACCTCAATCTATTCGAGAAGGTCGACAAAGACTTGGCCAAAATGGCAAGAAGCAATCTAATCCGAGTTGGATTCACTTGCGAAACGTGAAGTTTTTGGGCTTGTAGTCCAAAAACCTAATGGTGTTAAGCCTGTTGGCTATAAATATGTCTTTGTACGTAAAAGGAATGAGAAAAATGAGGTACAAAGATATAAGGTACACCTTGTTGCACAAGGATTTTCACAAAGCCCTGGTGTCGATTATGAAGAGACGTTTTCTCCTGTTATGGATGCTATAACATTCTGTTATCTCATTAGTTTTGATGTCCATGAAAAGCTTGACATGCATTTAATAGATGTGGTTACAGCCTACCTTTATGGCTCACTTGATAATGAGGTATACATGAAAATTCCCAAGGGATTTAAAACGCATGACGCACATAATTCAAAGTCCCCGGAAATATTTTCAATCAAATTGTAAAGATTTTTCTATGGTCTAAAGCAATCAGGAAGAATATGTATAACCGCCTAAGTGAGTATTTATGAAAGGAAGGTTATATAAATGATGTCATTTGTCCATATGTTTTTATAAAGAAAACAACATCGAATTTTATTGTACTTGTCGTATATGTTGATGACATAAACCTTATTGGAACTCCTATAGAACTTCAAAAAGCAATTGATTATTTAAAGAAGGAATTCGAGATGAAAGATCTCGAAAAGATAAAATTATGTTTCGGTTTGCAAATTGAACATTTGGAAACGGAATTTTTGTTCATCAATATGCCTACACAGAAAAAGTATTAAAACGGTTTTACATGGATGGAGCACATCCATTAAGTACTCCGATGGTGATTCGATCATTCAATATGAATAAGGATCCGTCCCGACCTCAAGAAAAGAATGAAGAGCTACTTGGTCCTGAAGTACCATATCTTTAGTGCAATTGGTGCACTGATGTATCTTGCTAATACTTCAAGACTTGACATAACTTTTTCAGTTAATGTCTTAGCAAGATATAGCTTTGCTCCTATAAGGAGATATTGGAATGGAATCAAACACATATTGCGGTATCTAAAAGGGACTACCGATATGGGCTTATTTTATGTCAACGAATGCAGTCCCGATCTTGTTGGTTATGCGATGCTGGGTATTTATCCAACCCACACAAGGCTCGATCTCAAACAGGCTATGTGTTTACTGTGGAGGCACTGCCCTATCTTAGTGATCGACTAAGCAATCAATCGTGGCTACTTTATCTAATCATGCTAAGATAATTGCTATTCATGAAGCAAGTCGAGAATGTGTGTGGTTAAGGTCTATAATACATTTTATTCGAGACAAATGTGGTTTAAAATGTGACAAATTACCCACGATTTTGTATAAAGAAAATGCAGCATGCACAGCCCAATTGAAGGGAGGATTCATAAAAGGAGATAGGACAAAGCAAATTTCACTGAAATTATTTTTCACACATGAACTTCAAAAGAATAGTGATATCAATGTGCAACACATTCGTTCAAGTGATAATATGGCTGATTTTCACCAAATCTCTACCGACATCAACCTTCAAGAAACTGGTGTACAAGATTGGGATGCAAAGGTTCAAGGATGTGAATTGATGCTCTCATCAGGGGGATTAATACGCGTTGCACAATTTTTTCTTACAATATTTTGTCCCACTGAATTTTCCTTGCAAGGTTTTTAACGAGGCAACCAAAATGCGTATTATTAAACATGTGTACTCGTTTTCTTTTACTAGAATTTTTTTCTCGCTGGGTTTATTTTAGTTAAGGTTTTAACGAGGCACATTACATATTGAGTAAACATTCAAGGGGGGGTGTTATGAATAGAAGTGTACTTAAAGTGAATATTTATCTTTTTACTTTGTGGCTAAGTCATTTTTTCCTATAAACAAAGAGACATTACCCCATTGTAAATCATCTGAAATTCAATAAGAATTACCTCTCTTTTCCTTGCAATATTATTCTGTTTCTTATTATTTTATTTCAAATACTCAAAATTTGGATTTGGAGCTTTACATGTTTTGGCTTAAATCTAGGCAACAATTAAAATAAAAAGGGTCGCTCAGTGCTCACTATCATATCTTGTGAAATTTACACTCCTTGGAAGTTAATTTTGTAAATGGGAAATTAGTACCAAACACGTAACAAATGTTCAAGTAAATGATTTTACTTGTAGGATAATAACATCAAAATATTATATGAAAAAATGAGATGAGAAAGGAATACTTATACGATTCAATTTTCTATTCAAGTGAATTCGCCTGAAGCCAGCCAGGTCTGGGATCTTTCCCCATAACTTTCTTTATTATTCTTTATCGTCTGATCTTTCTTTTCGTTGTTGAATCTCTCTTTGATTAATCAATGTGTGATATTCCGAATCCTCATTACTAATGGAATTCAAATAATCTCAGGATTGATTAGAAGATCCTTTCAGTTGGCTAGAATCCGTTACTTGAACGAAACTAGGTCTTGTGGAATCATATTGCATATTTGACGATATATTGTTAAAAAACCGATCCTTGTTTACCAGCCACACATTTATGATGTAAAAATATATTCGTATACCTAAGAAAAGGTTAGACTTAATCTTAAATATTATACGAGCAAGTATATGAAATTCGGAAATGTACTAAAATTGGATCTCATGTTAATAAATATTTCTTTTTAAATGAGAAAATTAAAGAAATATTATCTAGAACAGCAAAACGTTGCAGTGTACTTTGAAAGTTGTGCCCATTGAGAAACAAAAGAACGTGCGGCCAAATTGGAATTAACTTAAATAATTACCTACTCAATTGATTAAATTAGAAATAATCGACTAATAAATAATATAAATAAAATTTATACTATGTAATAATGTATAAACATGTGTAATAAGTATATAATATGTACATCACCAACAAAAGTAAATTATAAATTTGACCTACTATTTATATAAAGATTTTTTTTTCTTGCACTTCGCATTAATTCATTGCACCATTCGATAGTGATATATATGACTGAGTAACATTCAATGGGAACAAGGGAAATTGAATTTTTGCAGGTGATCAGGTAAAAATAAGTTAAATTTAGGATTTATTTCAAAGACCTTCCCTCAAGTTTGGCCTCGTTACAGTCACTTTCCTTGTGGTTTACGATATTACGCATACCTCCCTTATTTTAATTTTGTTGTAACAATTATCTAAACCTATTTATTATTAATTTCTAAAAATTATAATATGACTAATTTACCCCTTTTCTTCAATTGATTTTTCAACACCAAGAATCTTGAAAAGCAAACTTCAAAAGCCAATTGAAGTATCCAAACGTTTTGGCTCACCATCTCTTGCCATGGATATTGGAGTATGCATTGGTGTTAAAAGAGTGAAGATGTATTGACAGGAATTGTGGCGATTTGAGATAGTCTGATTTCGAGCCTTTGACTTATTCATGATTAAGTTAAGCTAGCGATCTACCACCAAAGTATGCGGTGTAGCAGATGAGGCTGTTCTTTCTTTAACCATAGGTTTCGAGCTCGAGTTCTTGATATGGAAAAATCATTGGTAGGGAGCGATTTCGCCCGATTGAGGTTTCATACGGCGTGAATTCTAGTATAATCGGGCTCCAATATGAATGGCGGACATTGGATGAGAAACAAAAAAATGTTAAGCTAACAATCTTAATGGTTTTATTATCTTCTATCTAATTAATGGATTAGTATAACTTCGTCCCCGCGTTGCATCACCATAGGACCATTTTAAGCATGAACAAGAGATTCTCGATTCAAGAGATTTCTCTTGCAAAATAGTTTTTTCAAAAAAGATGTTAGTAAAATTAATTAAGAGAAGAATATATTAGAAAGGACCAATTAGTCATATCATAATTCATAAAAGTTAATAATAAATGGGTTTAGAGAATTGATACAACAAAATTAGAACGAGGGAGGTGTGCGTCCACAAGGGAAATGACTATAATGAGGCCAAGCCTCGGGGAGGTCTTTGAAATTAATCCTTAAATTTATTATTTTTATTTTTTGGTTCAAAAATTAATGTATTTTATTCTGTATTTGACTTTACGCTAACAAAAGAGGGGGTTGGGGGGGGGGAGAGAGGGGGCGGGTACACAAATAGTTATACTTGAAAAAACTCTATTTTGATCAACTAATTGTTCTCGCATTACTTTTACCTTTCCTAATTTTTAACTTATGAAAAAGCAAATCAAAATGTTAACTTATATCCCACTTATCCCAACTACAATTTTCAAAAAAATTCCAACAATAATTATCTTTTAAAGTAGGTATCTTAGGGTGTGTTTGGTACGTTTCTATTTTCATGGAAAATGACTGATTCTATCACTTATTTTTCCTTATTTGGTTGGTGAGTGGAAAATTTTTTTCGAAAATTATTTTCTAGTGTTTGGTTAGCAAGTAGAACATATTTTTTCACAAAAATATTTTTTTATGCTACTCTCTGCACCCCTTTCCCCCAAGTCCCCATGTTTCCTCCCCCTCCCCAAATACCCTACGTTTTCTGGACTCTATTTTCTTCAACAATTTAATTATTCTTCTGAAAATTCACACATACCTAAAGGAACTAATGTGCTGCTTTACTTTTATTACGCAAAATAATATTGAAATTTATGTTCCATAACTATAAAGAAAATACTCTTTTTTTGGTTGAAAAATAAAGTACTTTTTCTACAACATGAGAACAAAGTAATCATTTTATTAAAATAAAAAAAAATATTTTTTCTACATCATGAAAAAAATACTCATTTTGTTGAAATGGAAGAAAATACTTTTTCTACATCATGGAAAGAAAGTACTTTTTTGTTAAAATGAAAAAAAAAACTTTTTTATATCATGAAAAGAAAATACTCATTCGTTAAAATGAAAAAAAAAATCTATCCATAAAATGAAAAGAAAGTACTATTAATAATATTTTTATTTAGGGNGGGGTGGGGTGTGGGGGTGGGTTGATGGGGTGGTGCATAGGGTGGGGAAGGTTGAAAAAGAGTTTTGGAAAATGTTTTCCTTTTTCTTGATAGAGAAAACATTTTCCTCCAATTATAGGAAACTGAGTTGACGAGGAAAATATTTTCCAAAACATTTAAGTCAAACAAACATATAAGGGTGTGTTTGGCTTATTGACTTTTCTACTCTCACATGCCTCTATCTACCACTGACCACACCAAATTCGCCTCATATATTGGGTCCCTCCATTTTCTTTAATTGGAAATTTCACCTCAAAAAGAAAAGAAAAAAATCGAGGTGAAAGTTTCAATCCTTATAGAGGCAAAAATTACATGTGATTATTCTTATATATCTAAGTTTGTCTGACAAAATATCTAATACTTGTAATAATAGAAATCATACTATATTATAAGCATGAACACTTTTAGGTGAAGTTACTTTACTAAAATATTCTTCAAAAATTGAATGACCAAATTACCCTCTATCTAAAATTAAAATTATATCTCTTTAAATAATGATTTGTACTTAATGTTGTTGTAATAAATAATTCACAACATTCATGAAAGAAATAATCCCAATAATGAGTTGCCATATGTTCAACCGTTATTGTACACATTTTAGAGACACTGCAAATTTCAATTAACTCATTATATTTTATATGCTTTTCATTCGGATTGAAGATGACTTTTTAAAAAAATATAGATTTACCCCGTGCAATATCATTTAAAAAACAAACTTAGTTAGATTGTGAAATGAGAAATATACTTTAAGCCTCTCTGGGTACTTCAATCTCATGCTTCGGCATGTTCATCTCCCATTTTGGGTCCTAATGAACATAGTATAAATTCATCATATCGTATCTGCTTACTCGAAAAATGGTACAGTTGAATTTGTTCGTGATTTATAGACAAGTGAAATAATTTGATCCAAAAAGTATTGAAATAACTGATGAAATATAAAATACTTAGCCATAGAATGTAGATGGAACGGCAGAGCTAGTGAGTCCGGGAATAGTACTTCCGGGCACAACAATGATAAGATCAAAAGCAAGAAAGTAAAATTGTATTAAAATACTGTATAGAATGTAGTGTAAGTTAGCCAGAAAATTCTTCCACCTATAATAATAACATAGCTCACTATTTATAGCTACGTCTAGGAAAGACGTCCTAGGATCAGTCCTTCTTTGATGTCAATTATGAGCGCCATTGATGAAGTACATGTTAGACATAAATGCCAAATTTTTTGTAACGGGCCATCATCCTTAATGCTGCAAAACATTCTGTATTAAAACCGGCGCAAAGCATTTAATATTCCTTTTATGATCATTATTCCTTCCGGTGACAAGCGTAATAGCTATGTTCGGTGGCCATTCCCATCTTCTGTTCCACATGTCCTCCCTTTAAGCGGCCACATGTTATGTCGTATTTTTCTCTATACAGATAGTCCCCCTGCTTTCCGATGACACTATCTTGAGTCACCGGGAAGTTGGTAGAAAGCTCCTTTTTGGCGGGAATTACTATAACACCCTTTGAAGTTTTCTGATAGTTAATTAGACGCACATCTCTCCGCATTTAATGCCCCGAACACGCGTCATCTCATGATTCAGTCCGCCAAAATTTTAGTTATACGCATCATCCTCCTTTTATGTACTTCATAATTTCTCAAACTTCTAACTTGAATCCTTATTTCCCAACTTTTCTCTGATCTTCCTTGAGCCAGAAATTTTCCTTCCTTCTATTCCAATGGCTTCCTCTTCAAAACGTGCTAGTTCTTCAAAGGGCAAGAACAAAACCGAGGATTCCATTCCTCCAACAGTAGGTTCCATCATCCCAAGAAGGCTTATTACTTCGAAGGATTTTGAAGAGAAATTTCTTACTGATAACCCTCGTACATGGGCTGTTAGTAGATTCCCTTCTTACATTCGCCCTTCCAGTATTCCTGCTCTGAAGGAGGACTGCTGCTGCCCTGAGTTAGATATTGTTGCTCCTAACTTATCCGAGAGAGTGACCCTTCCCATGGAAGGTTTTACATATTTCTTCACGTATCCCTTTACTTTGGATGCGTTTTCTTTGAGCGGAGAGCTTGATTCCGTAATTGCGAAGTTTTGCATTCGCTACCACGTGTGCTTGGCACAGGTATGTCCTTCAGTGTAGAGGACGATCGCTTGCCTTCGGCGTTTCTGCCAAGAAACTGGAGAGGAGCTAACCATTTCTCATATGATGAATCTCTATTCCCCCAAAATTTTTCGCGGGGGGATGACAAACCTTTGCAAGCCTGGCCACCATGCTTTACTGTATAGCATGGATGACGAAAACGACAGCAGGTGGATGAAACGGTTCGTTGCAATTGTCACCAGTGACATTATTCCAACAACGGCTTCATCCTTTCCGGTTGCTTGGAACCGCCCTCGTAAGTTCCCTTTAATAAACCTTTTCCTACTAAATATTCTTTCATGCTCGTATTGATCCTTCAACCTTCGTTTGTTACAACGACTCGATGGATCCCACCGGTGATAGAAGGCTTGGACCGGTGGGTTCAAAAGATCTTGGACATCACAACGCCCGAAACTCATTTGTGGAAATAGTTGTCCTTAAATACGTGTGGAAGGCCAAAAATCATGGTAACTTTGAATTACTTTGTTTTTATTTTTTGTATATGAAGAACTTGGTTGAGCCCTTCTGACTTGTTCATGAAATTAGGTCTACTTGCGAGCTCAGTTGATGTCCCCGAGGAGGATGTTTTGGCTGACCCTGCTAATGCGATGAGGCTGCTTTAGGAGGTACTTACTCGAACAGGCATCTCCGAGCCTGCTTAGGGCGCAAATGTTTCTTCACGGAATCCCCGACTAGAGGACAAGCAACTAAAGATATGACGTTCTCTGTGGCCGGGGAAAAGAATAAGAGGGCAAAGGTTGATGCTCCCGAATCATCTCCGGTGGCGATGGTGACTGGTCCTCCTTCCGGGCCGGTCATAGACACTGTGATGATCGATGATGATGAAGAAGCTAGTGATGAGAGAGCTTCTTTACATAGAAGGATACGATCCTCGTCATCTCAACAAGATGCTCGACCTATTGAGACAATTGCTCCAACTAACGATGACGTCTGAGCACTTTGGGGAGAATCTGATTTAGTTGAATACACTAACACCCACTTTCGGGCCCCAATCGATGTAACCGGTACCACGATGCTGAGTACGGGTCCGTGCCGTCTTTGGTTGGCGAGCATCAAATAACCATCACTGCATTTGATACAGCTGCTTCTCATTCTTCAACTCCATCAGCTTTATCTCCACCTTCATCACCACCAGCAACCACTACATCATTTCTATCTTTCATCCACTCTTCCAACAATAGTTGCTACATCATCTCCATCGGCCGCACTTGACCATGAAGAAGGTGTCCCTCCTCCATATTCCCCAGTTCATAGGAATTTGGGGCAAAATTATGCTTCCCCTTCTGAAGATCCACAAAGAAAGAGGAGTGTTACCCTCTAGGTCTCTACCAGGTGCAACTTGCTTTCGAAGCCGGTGGAGCTTGCTAACTATCTAAAAAGACTGGGAGAAGATTTAGACACTTTCAGGGGAGTGTTTTTGAATAATGCTATGCATAACCCCGCAGCGGTAGATTCCTTTCTTCTTCTGTTATTTCTTATACTTTTGAGCAAATGTACTCTGAGTTTTACCTCTTCTTGTTTTGTAGGCCAACTTTCTTACTTCTGATGGCCTTCAAAGGCTGATTCGCGAGAAGGAAGAACTTACTTCTGAATGGGATTAGCTTTTGGCGGAACGGGACCAGACTGTTCACCGCCTCTCGGAACTAGAAACCAAGGCTACTAAGGTCGTTGTTTTGGAGGCTCGTTTGCAGTAAAGCGAGCAAGAAGTGGTAACCCTTAGACAAGAAATTGGGTCGCTGAGGGTTAGATTTGATGAAGCCAAGGCTAAATGGCAGAAATTCATAATGCCGTTCTTGCTGCAACCGATTGTAAGGCCACCTCCGCTGAAAGAGTGATTAACTTGGAGGTAGCCTTAAACTCCAAAAGTGAAGAGCTTGCTGCTGCAGTAGCGAAACATGCCCAGCTAGAAGAGAAGTATAGGAAAACTATCGAGCATAATAGGCTCTTTAGTTCAACTGTCTACGAGCTCAACGTCGGTCTCAAATCTGCTAGGTCCGCCCGGAAAAACCTTTTCGCCGAAGTTACTCAACTCAAAGAAGAACTGAAGCGCCGAGCGGCTTCCCTCATTATTGCAAAAAATTATTCCATGTATAGCATACATAGAAAAACCTTGGAAGAGGCCAATACTGGTATCATTTACATTGATGCCGAAATTGCTAAGGCCCGAGAGCTTGAGTTGGCTGCAAAAAATGGACTCCCGGTGCAGTTTGACGCTCCAGGTTCTTCTGATTCCGGTTCCGAATTTTCGAAAATTGAAGAAGGATCAGAAGGCGATGATGCCGAAGACCAAGCTGGGGAAAATGTTGAGTCATCGGTGGAACCATCTACTACTCCTGGGAATGCGGATACTTCTCTTCCTCTTGATTCCGGAGACGCTGCAGTTTAGCTTTTTATTTCATTTTCTATTTTGTATCTTTTATCATTATGACGCGTCCTTGTAAATAAAAGCATATTCTTTGCTCAAGTATCATTTGAGTCTTACTTTCATTTGAATGTTTATGCAAGTCTTTAACTTTTGTACTTGCTCAAGTATTCTGCGCATATTGTTCTGTTTGCACTTTATTATGTGTAATCTCGAATGCCTTTCCTTCGAGGCATTTTGGTTCCGAGTATTATCCCTTTTTCGTGAGGGTTTCCATGAGTATTTGCGCAAGTTTGCTTTTTGCATCTTTTTCGTATGCAGCTTCGGGTGTATTTTTCCCCGATGGCATTCTAGATTTCTTAAAAGGCATTGATTCTTCCAAAACCAACCCTTTAACGTGAGGGTTTTTATAAGAGAGGGCCCTCTTATGTTTACGGTGCTCTTCAAGAGGACGTTTCCTGTTCATTACGACACTAACGTTTGAAGTACTTGTTTAAACTTCAAATGGCAAAATTAATTCATCATCCGGACAAGAAACAAGATAAAAACAAAAGGATATCATTTCATTTAATTCCTTTTATTTTCAAAAGTATACATGCATTTCGCTATGCAGAAAAGAAATTGCCATGACTTGTGGTTATCTTGTACAACTTGTTTCTACAGTGCTGGCTGCGAAGTCCCCCGTCCCCGATGATGTATTCTGTTTCTGGATTTTCGCTATCCGGTTGATGTGGCATCCAGTGTTGCCGTATTCTCATATCATTCCCCCCAGTTTTTGAATGCGAAGAATGCGAATTGGAACACTGAAAATCTTGTATCTTCGAAGATCCCACCAATGAATTGCTAGGTAATCCTTCACTCGGCAGCATATCTTATTTCCCCTTTGGAACCCATGCCATCGAGCGAAAAAATACCTATCAGTCCTCTAGTGGTTTGTGCTCGTGAGCGGTCGGACCTTCGTTCAGTAGCAAACTTAACTTCCCGATGGGAATTTGCTATCGAAGCAAAAGATTATCCAATCGTCCCCGAGTGGAAACTTATTTGTTTGCTTTGTTATAAAAGGTCTTATCGCTGCTGTCTTCATAGTATGCATTTTGTCAATGCCTCGTTAAAGACCTTGCGAGAAAAAACCAATTAGGACAAAATTTGAACAAAGGGAGAAAGAGTGCAGCACATACTTTCTGTTTGACTGTTGTTTGTCAGCAGTAATATCGTTTGAGGTGAGCTACATTCCAGTTGTTGGGCAACTTGTCTCTATTCTGGTTCTCCAACTTGTATGATCCTTTCCCATTGATAGTTGAAACCCGGTAAGGGCCTTACCATGTTGGGCTTAACTTGCCCACGTTGAGTTCCGGGATGTTTTGAGTTACCTTCCTCAAGACCAAGTCTCCTACTTTGAAATAAACGGAGGTTGGCTCTACTTATAATATCGCTCCATTCTCTGCTTTTGAGCCGCCATTCTGGCATGCGCTAAGTCCCTGCGTTCCTCGAATAGCTCCGAGTTGATTAGCATTGCTTTGTTGTTCAATTCTTTGTTCACCTGGAAATACCTTAAGGTTGGTTCCCCTATTTACACCAGTATCAAAGCTTCTGCGTCGTACACTAAGGAAAAAAGGGTTTCTCCCGTGCTTGACTTGGCCGTTGTTCGGTAGGCCCATAGAACCCCAGGTAATTCTTCGGGCTATTTGCCTTTTGCTGCTTTTAACCTTTTCTTTAGATTTTGTATAATCACTTTGTCTCTGCTTGACCATTTGCCCTCAAATGATAAGATGAAGAGGTAATCCTCTTTATCTTCAAATCTTCTAGGAACTTTGTAACTTTTGAGCCGATAAACTACAGCCCATTGTCGCATGCAATCTCTTTTGGTATTCCAAATCTGCAGCTTATGTTTTCCCACAGGAAGTCGACCACTTCGTATTCTCCGATCTTCTTATAAGGACCTTCTTCTACCCATGTAGAAAAATGGTCAATCAAAATTAAAAAAAACCTTACCTTTTCGGGAGCCAGTGGTAGTTTTCCGACGATGTCGATCCCCCATTTCATGAACGGCCACGGGGACAGAAATGAATGTAGGGGTTCTGCCGGTTGATGTACTGGTGGTGCGTAGCGTTGGCACTTATCACATTTTCGTATGAAGTCTTTGGCATATTATTCCATATGGGGCTAATAAAAATCCTGCCCGAACTAATTTCAGGACCAAAGAATTTGCACCTGAGTGGTTGCCGCATATCCCTTCGTGGACTTCTCTCATGACATAGTTAGCTTCTGATGCTCCTAAGCACCGGGCCGGCATGCCTTGAAAGGATTTTCTGTACAATTGACCTTTCTTGAAGCTATAACGTGCAGCTTTGGCGCGTAATGCTCTTGATACTTTGGGGTCTTTGGGGAAACTTCCCATAATCGAATCTCGATTATTTTGTTTCTCCAGTCCCAGACCAAACTGGTCGAATTCACCTCATAGTAACCATCTGTGTCCAAGACTGAGTTCATCAGTTGTACTACCGTTCCTGATTATGATCCTTGGACTTCTGTCGATGAGCCCAAATTTGCCAATGTATCTACTTCCACATTAGCTTCCCTCGGGATATGAGTAATTGACCACTCTCGGAATCGTGCCAATAAAGCCTGAACTTTTACCACGTATTACTCCATAGTCAAAAATTCCGTATACCTGATTCACCACCAACTGCGAATCACATTTGATTTCGATAAGATCGGAGTCAAGTCCCCAAAACTTCGTAATCTGCTGCATTGTTAGTTAAAGGAATCGTTCTGATGGCTTGCCTTAAAGTTTCCCCCGAAGGCGTGATCAAGACTATTCCGAGCCCGAACCCTTTTACGTTTGAAGCTCCGTCTGTAAATAAGTTTCAAACTCCCGATGTCGATTCTGACACCATTATTACCTCTTTGGCCGCCAGAGGCAATTGTTTCGGACTGAAATCGGCCACGAAGTCAGCCAAGATTTGCGACTTAATTGTAGTCCTCGGTTTATATTCTATATCGAACTCGCTCATTTCGACGGCCTATTTGGCCAAACTACCTAGAGCTCGGGTTTATGGAGGATATTCCTCAGAGGGAAAGTAGTCACCCCAGCTATAGGGTGGCATTGGAAGTAGGGTCTCAGCTTCCGAGCGGCAACTACGATAGCTAAGACCAGCTTTTCCAGATGTGGCTAGCGAGTTTCTACTTCCGTTAAAATTTTACTAACGTAATAAATGGGAGATTGCATAACTCCGTCCTCCCGTACTAAAATTGCACTTACCGCAACTTCTAAAACCACGAGGTAGACTAACAACGTTTCACATTCTTTTGGTTTTGAGAGCAACTGAGTACTTGACAAATATTTCTTCAACCCCTTCAAGGCTTGTTGACACTTCGCTGTTCATTCAAAATTGTTTTTCTTTTCAAGTAGTGCGAAAAAGCGATGACATTTTTTCGACGAACGGGAAATGAACCTGCTCAAAGCTGTCAATCTTCCTATGAGCCTCTAGACTTCTTTTATGTTAGACAATTGATCCGAGATGTCTTCTATGGCCTTGATTTTGTTGGGATTTACCTCAATTCCCCTTTGTGAGACTAGGAATCCTAGGAACTTACCCGAACTGACCCCGAACGCACACTTCTCGGGGTTAAGTTTCATATTGTTCTCCCTTGGGATGTCGAATGTTTCTTGCAAATGCTTCAGGTGGTCACCTACATTCAAATACTTAACGAGCATATCATATATATATACTTACATAGTCTTTCCTATTTATTTTTCAAACATCTTATTCACGAGCCGTTGTAAAGTGGCTCCGGCGTTCTCTAACCCGAAGAGCATCAAATTATAACAATATATGCCAAAATTTGTTATAAACGAAGTTTTTTCCTGATCTTCTAGGTTCATCTTAATTTGATTGTACCTAGAATAAGCATTAAGGAAACTCATTAACTCGTGCCCGGCCGTGGCATCGATCATTTGATCGATATTTGGCAATGGGAATGAGTCTTTCGAGCACGCCTTATAAGTTTATTATAATCTACGCACATGCGAAATTAATTATTTTTCTAAGAACTACTACTACACTGGCTAACTAGTCCGGATATCTTACCTCTCGGATTGAACCAACATTAAGTAAACGGGTTACCTCTTCTTTGACGAATTTATTCCCTGCTTCAGCAATAAAGCGCTTCTTTTGCCTTACCGGAGGTATGCTAGGATCCAAGCTTAACGTGTGTATGGCTACCTCCATCGGGATTCCCGTCATATCCTCGTGTGACCATGCAAAACAATCAACGTTAATTTTGAGGAATTTGATAAAAATAGACCTGAGCTCCGGGTGCAATTATGTTCCCAAATGGAATTTCCTTTCTAGGAATTTTTCGAACAAGGCAAGTTGCTCTAGTTCTTCTGTCGTGGACTGTCGCGTCTGTCCCTTCTAGTACTTGAAAATACCTTGGTACCTGGTATTGTTCCGACTCTTCTATCCCCGGGCTAACTTCATTTGGTTCGGGGGCAGGTACCGGTTCCAATAATTGTTATGCCGCATGTTCCTTTCCTTTGCTACTGGAGACCGAAATTGCATTCATCTCCCTTGCTGACGGTTGGTCATCCCTTATCTGTTTGATCCCCTCGGGTGTTGGAAATTTTAACAATTGGTGATATGTTGAAGGCACATATTTCATCTCGTGCAGCCATGGTCTTCCCAAGATGATGTTATACCCCATGTGTCTATATACCACTTCAAAGAGAGTTGTCTTCATTACTCCCTTAGCGTTTGTGAGCAGCAAAATTTCTCCCCGGAGTGTCATGCTTGCGAGGTTAAATTCGGCAAGGAGTTTCGTTAGCGGGATAATGCTTCCAGTGGGTTTAGCTTGCTCCAGTACTCTCCATTATATGATATTGGCTGAACTTCTTGGATCCACTAAAACACGTTTAATTTTAAGATCTAACACATTTAAAGAAATTACCAGTACGTCATTGTGCGGTAGCAGTAATCAGTCTGCATCTTCGTCCGTGAATGTGATATCGTCTTCCCAGAGCCTTTTACTATGAGTTATCGATACTTTTGTCTTCCTTGTTGCTGAAAAGGTGACCCCGTTAATTTCATTTCCTCCGAAGATCATGTTGATCTTTTGGCGTGTCGATTCTTCTCCTGCTTCCGAGATTTTCACATCGCTCCTGTTCCGACCATAATTGTTTTTAGCTCGGTCACTCAAGAATTCTCTGAGGTGACCATTCTTTAACAGTGTTGCCACTTCTTCCCGGAGGTGTCGGCAGTCCCCAGTCCGATGACCTTTAGTGCCATGATATTCACACCATAAATTGGGATCCCTCTAGCAGGGATCCGATTTCATAGGTCTTGGGAATCGTGCCTCTTTGATATTTCTCATGGCTGAGGCAAACTCCACCACACTGACGTTGAAGTTATACTTCGACAAATTTGGGTAAGAAGAATCTCGTGACCCCGAGATTTCTCTATCCTAAAGTGATATGTTGTTCCGGCCACGATTGATCCTTTTATCAATGGTGAACTTGTCCTCTGTTCGGAAGCTCCTGCCACGACATTCTGTCTGCTCGTAGGGCAAAAACTGGCCCCTCGAAATTCGTCTATCCATGTCAATATCATCTTTTGCTTTTTATCTGTTCTTCTCCCGTCCTTTAGTCGACAATAGAAAGCCAATCTGATCGTCTTCGATCTTTATTTTTGACTCGTTGCGGTTGTAGACATCAGCCCAAGTCCTCTCTTTAAACTCGAGTAGACTTTCCTTCAATTTCTGGGAAGCATCCGAACTTCTCGGATTTAAACCTTTGGTGAACGCTTCAGCTGCCTATTCATCCGAGATTGCCGGTAGTAACATCCTTTCCTTCTGGAATCGGGTAACAAACTCTCGTAATAACTCAGATTCTCCTGCGCGATCCTGAATATATCGGCCTTTCGGGCTTGTACCTTTCTGGAACCGGTGTGAGCCTTGATGAAAGAATCCGCGAGCATCTCAAGGGAATCTATAGAATGCTTGGGCAATAATGAATACCACATTAAAGCTCCCCTCGCGAGAATCTCACCAAATTTCTTTAGTAATACAGATTCAATTTCGTAAGGAGCCAAATTATTTCCTTTCACCGCTATTGTGTAAGTGGTAATGTGCTCCTGTGGATCCGAAGTTCCATCATACTTTGGCACTTCGGGCATTTTGAACCCCTTCAGGATTAATTCCGGGGATGCGCTTGATTTATACGGTAATTGAATATACTTCTTCAATTTTGGGCCTTTTAATACTGTTGGTACGCCCGAGATTTGATCCATGCGGGCATTTACTTTCTTCATGAAACGCAAAAGTTCATCCTTGAACGAATCATTCTCGTTATTGAGGCCGGATCTACTCCCCCTCAGCCATGCCGAAGCCAACTTCGCCCCTATGAGTGTTGTTATCAACTCTCTACGTCGTATGGTTTGCGGGAACATCAGGAGGAACTGAATCTCGCCTGTTTGTATTATTTGAGGCACCCGATAGCGCCTGCTTTAGTTCCGTCATAACTTGATCCTACCGCGTGAGATGGCCTATAATGATTGCATGTTGCTCTTGCAAGATCCTTACTGCATCCACTAAATGCTCCTCAAAAGCATCATCAGGAGTTGCCTCCCGAACCTGTCGAGGGTACTGCTTGTCATGTACCGGTGTGGCCTTGTTCCCCTCATTGCGAGTGTCACTGATTGAATCATTGAAATGAGGTTGCTCCCCTTGAATTTCATGATTGCGTGTGCCGTTAACAGTATGCCATTTTTTGTGATTTTTTTCTAAGACAAATTAATCAAAACACATTACTAAAAAAGGCAAGGATCAATTTAATCGCACGGCTGTCTAAGCCCCACGGTGGGCGCCAAACTGTTTACTCGAAAAACGGTACAATTGAATTTGTTCGTGGTTCATAGACAAGTGAATAGTTTGATCCAAAAAATAATGAAAAAACTTATGAAATATAAAATACTTAGCCTTAGAATGTAGATGGAACGCAGAGCTAGTGAGTCCGGGAATAGGGTTTCCTGGA
Source organism: Nicotiana obtusifolia (assembly GCA_002018475.1). Classification (NCBI taxonomy): domain Eukaryota; kingdom Viridiplantae; phylum Streptophyta; class Magnoliopsida; order Solanales; family Solanaceae; genus Nicotiana; species Nicotiana obtusifolia. Next base: position 22,527 of record MCJB01031661.1, read on the forward strand.
TCAACAATTATAAGATCAAAAGCGAAAAAGTAAAATTGTATTAAAATATTGTATAGAATGTAGTATAAGTTAGCCAAAAAATTCCTCCACCTACAATGATAACAGATATCACTATTTATAGCTACGTCTGGGAAAGGAGGTATTAGGATCATGCCCTTATTTAATGTCAATTACGAGGGTTATTGATGAAGATGTAACGCTCGACATAAATACCAAATTCCTTGTAATGGGCTATCATCCTTAATGTTGTAAAATATTCTGTATTAAATGTTACCGGGCACAAAGCATTTAATACTCCTTTTATAATCGTTATTCCTTCCGGTGACAAGCAGAATAGCTATGTTCGGTGGCCATCTCCATCTTATGTTCCGCGTGTCCTTCCTTTAAGCGACCACGTGTTATGTCGTATTTTTTTCTCTACAGTATCATAATACTATATTAAAGTGGGAAGCCTCAAAGTAAGAGATTGAAAGACCAAAATAATCTTATAAAATTAAAAGATTATAATATCCATGCATATATAAACCAAATAACAAACCCTTAAATGCTAGAAAATGATCTGGAAAATTTGAAACGTTACATGAGTAATTTATCAATTATAGACGAAATTCATTCAAATAATTTATTACAACATCAAATTCATCTATTTAATGCAAATTATACATAAGTGATTGTTTGCTCATATATATCGTTTCGTTTCTCTTTTCTTAAAATCACTATATAATTGTTTGTTTTATCAAGATAAGGTAAAATAAACCAATCATTTTGTGAGGATGAAAGTTTAAAGCATTGTAAATTCTTGCAGGACTGCTCGAAATCTAAAGATTGAACTCATAGGTAAATTACATTATTAATTAGAAATTAAAAATGTCAAGAGCTCTTCTATATTTCTACTCTTCTTTAAACTCCACTGCAGTTATTTTATTTCTATATTAAACTAAATATTTCTATATTAAACTGTCGTTTTAATTGACTTTTTCTCGAACTCAATACACTCATAAAGTCAAAGGAATAATTCTTAATTTATACATATCAAATCATCTCTAATTTAGTTACTAAAAAAAGAGACGGAATATATGTATATATCAAGAAGAAAATGAAAAAGGAAATGGAAGTGTGAAAGGACACAACTGAAGAAAGAGAAAATAACTCCATTGAAATATGAAAGGTGCATGAGCCAGAGCCAACGTCCTAAACTCCATCTTAAAAGCCAATCTCCAAATTTAATTTCTTATATTTTATTGAGATTAAAATCTCTGCATCAAATTTGTCAAAAAAATATTTACATAATCATGTCACTTTTAATTTATAATAATAAATAATTGATAACCTAGAAGAAATAATAAAATAATCAAATATGTTGTAATAGTTTAAGTAACTGTACGGGGTTGAACTCGGGACCGCCTACATATGGATAAATCGGGCTCGAGTTTATACGGTTGGTATCAATCGTAATTACTGTTCGGTAAACTGGGGTCGAGGTACCAAAGATCGAAGGTCAAGACCGAACAACATCGAATCGGAACATGAAGCCATGGTGTCCGAAATGAGTCTATCGAGCTCGATTCCGAAAAATGTCCTAGGGTAAGTTACCAAATTTAAATGACGAAGGGACCAGAAATTCCGTGATAAGTAAGCATCTCGGCGGGAATCACGGCATCAATCAATAAAATCGTTAAATCAGCAAATCAAGAGATATTTTACCTTGTAAACAGATTCTTACCTTGTATAAAAGATTATCCCCCAACTATATAAAAGAGCAATGTAATTATCCAAAGGGATCTCACGAAACAATCATCAATACAAAGAAAAGAAGTCTACTTTTATTATTTTATACATTATTGTATTCGTCTGGTTCCATTTATATTTCATCTTGGAAGAATCAGTCAAGGACAGGATTATCCAAGGCTTGTGGTTTATATTTCTTTTCCATTTATTTACTGACATTAATTTCCGTTATATTATTCGTTACTTGTATCAAACTAAATCCGTATCCCTAAAATCACATATAAATTCAATTGTTATCCGAAACCAAGAGTAAACGGTAACACTACAAAATTTTTACATGTAATTTCTTTTTAGTAACTTGACAAATTTATGACCTCCAATAATGGAAAGTGAAAAGTGTACCAAATATCTCCACTTCCACTTGTGCCCAAAGCCTCAAAGGGAATTTACAATCGGAATCACATAATGGAAAAGCATTTCCCTTTCCGTACTTTTCACGCGGAAAACAAATTCGGCTGCATGCAAAATACTCATTTTCCCACTTACCAAACGCTTCAAGTAACTTCACATCGTTGACTTCCAATCTAATCTAACGGTTGCAATTCATACACGTGGAGAAAACATAATTTGATTTGGAGCTAACTTTTGATAATCAAGCAGAATGAAATCCCAATAATATCTTCCCCAACACGCGAAAAAATACTAGAAGGCACAAGCGTATGCTATTTAAAACGAGGTTTTTGACTAAAGGCTAAAATTGATTGAACCCATCAGCTATCGAATTAGCGTTGCATATAGATATGAACAATAGAGACCACTCAATTCATAGCCAAGAAATAACATATGCGATTGACAATATCACCATTCCATGAGGCACATACCCTCGAGACAACAACACATGCATCATTGCTCATAGTATTTTGCCTTGTATGTAATCTCCATACTCGGCCTCATCACCTAACCATTGTCACTAAACCTTTTATCACTACTCATCATCACAAATCAGCTCTACAACTCATTTTCACCACACAACCACTCAGGGGCACAGTCAGCCCTTGGGCTACGTGTTCAGCTGAATCTAGTAGCTTTAATTCGAACCTTATATAAGTCTTGAAAAATTCATTGAATATGCGCAAATTATTAATTTAGAACTTAATAACTTAAAAGAATTAGAATCTTGAATCCATAAGCTTCAAATCCGGCACCGCCTCTGCGACCACTTCACTAGCTACCATCATCAGTCATCATTGTACGTTCTTAATCTTTCACTATCAATAGACAACCACACTACTTGCCATCGTTACATAACCACCATCATTTGCCTCCTCCACCAACCACAATCGCCATTGACCACTATCCTACAACAATCATGGCGATAACCGTTGCTATCAACTATTGTTGACTCATAAAATGGTACAGTTGAATTTATACGTGATTTCTAGACAAGTGAACTAATTTGATCCCGACATAATATAATAATTGAAGAAATATACAGTACTTAGACTTAAAATATAGATGAAACAGCAGAGATGACAATCCCGGTAACAAAGTTTCCGGGCACAGCAATGATGAGATCAAAAAGCGAAAAAGTAAGATTGTATTAAGCTTTGTATAGAATGTGATGTAAGTTTTACCAGAAAATTCGTGTCTTTTACAATGATAATTGGGCTCACTATTTTATAGTTGTGTCTAGGGAAGGAGGCCCTAGGATCGTACCCTCATTTAATATCAATTATGAGGGTCATTGATGAAGATGTAACAGCGAATATAAATGCCAAATTCTCTGTAACGGGTCGTCGCTCTTAATATTGTAGAATATTCCTTATTAAATGCTACTGGGCGCATAGCATTCAATACACCTTTATGAACATTATCCCTTCCGGTGACAAGCAGAATGGTTATGTTCGGTTTGGTCTTCGGCCATCCCCGTCTAAGGTTCCACGTGTCTTTCCTTTAGATGACCACGTGTCATATCATATTTCACACTATACAGATAGTCCCTCTGCTTTTCGGTAATATAACTTTGTGTTACAGGGAAGTTGGTAAAAACACTCTTTTGACGAAAATTACTATAACTCCCTCTGAAGGCTTCTGACGGTTTATTAGACGCACGTCTCTCCGTATTTAATGCTCCGAAGACACGTCATCCCACGATTCAGCATAATTTTTATTGATTATCGAGGTAATCATGGCCATGAATTTAGCCGCCAAAATTTTACTTGTACACATCATTATTTTCCTTTGCACTTCATATTTTCTCAAACTTCTGATATGCATCTTTGTTCTCCATCCTTTCTCTAATTCTCTTCAAACAAAAATCTTTTCCTTCTTCTTATTTAGTGGCTTTTTCCTCCAAGCGTGCTGGTTCTTCAAAGAACAAGTACAAAGCCGAGGACTCTGCTCCTCCAATGGTGGGTTCCATCATCCAAAAGGAGACTCAATACCACAAAGAACTCAGAAGAGAAACTCCTTACTGCTAACCCTCGTACATGGGCTATTAGTAGATACTCTTCTTCCATTCATCCTTCTAGTATTCTTGCTGTGAAGGAAGACTGCCGCTGCCATGAGTTGGATATCATTGCTCCTGATCTACCGACGCGAGTGACCCTTCCTAAGAAAGGTTTTACATACTCTTACACGTTTTTCTTTACTTTGGGTGCGTTTTCATTGAGTGGAGAGCTTGATTCCGTGATTGTGGAGTTTTGCCTTCGCTTCCAGGTATGTTTGGCACTGGTAAGTCCTTTAGTGTGGAAGACGGTTTGCCTGCCTTCGACGCTTGTGCCAAGATACTGGAAATGAGCTAATCTTAGCTCATATGATGAATCTATATTCTTCCAAAATCTTCCACGGGGGAATGATAAACCTCTGCAAGCGTGACCACTATGCTTTGCTGTCTAGCATGGATGGTGACAACGGCCGTGGATGGATGGAACGGTTCGTTGCAATCACCACCAATGACATCATTCCGGCAACGGCTTCATCCTTTCCGGCAGCTTAGAACCGCACTCTTAAGCTCTTTGTTTAGTATTTCCTTTTACTAAATACTTTTATATAGCCGTATTGGTCGTACATCCTTTGTTAATTTTAGCAACTCGATGGATCCCACCAGTGATGGAAGGCTTGGACCTGTGGGTTCAAAATATCTTGGACGTCACGACGCCCGAAACTCGTTTGAGTAAAGAACTGGCCCTTAAATATGTGTGAAAGGCCAAAAATCATGGTAATTTTAACTTGCCCTGCTTCTATTATTTTTTGTATATGGAGAACGTGGTTGACCCCTTTTGACTTGTTCACAAAATTAGGTCTACCTGCGGGCTTTGTTGCTGTCCCCGAGGAGGACGTTTTGGCTGATCCTGTTGATGCAGCGAGGATGCTTCAGGAGGCACTTAGTCGAACAGGTATCTCCGGGCCTGTTTTAGGTGCAAACACTTCTTTACGGAGTCCCCGGCTGAAGGATAGACAACCGAAGAGAAGACGTTCCTCCGCGGCCGGGGAAAAGAATAAGAGGGCAAAGATTGATGCCCTCGAGTCATCTCCGATGGTGGTGTGTGTCTGGTCCTCCTTCCAGGCTGATCATAGACAGCATGATGATTGATGATGATGATGAAGCTAGCAATTAGGGAGCTTCTCTACATAGAAGACAACGGTCCTCATCATCTCAACAAGATGCTCGACCTGTTGAGAGAGTTTCACCAACCGAGGATGATGCCTCAGCACTTTGAGGAGAGTTTGATTTGGTAGATAATGCCAATTCCCATTTTTGGGCCCCAACTGCTGTGCCCGGTACTGCGAGACTAAGTACCGGCTCCTTACCATCTTTAGTTGGCAAGCATCCAACAACCAGCACTGCATTTGATGCAGCTGTTTCTCACGCTTCAACTCCATCAGCTTCATCTCCATATTCACCAATACCAGCAACTGCTGCACCACTTCCATCTTCATCCACTTTTCCACCAGCAGTTGCTACATCGCCTCTGCCGGCCGTACCTGACCATGAAGAGGGTCTTCCTCTTCCACAGTCCCTAGTTCATGGGAATCTAGGGCAAAATTATGTTGCCCCTTCTGAAGATCCACAAAGGAGGAGGAACGTTACTCTTTCGGTCTCTATCGGAGCAACTTGCTATCTCGACCGATGGAGCTTGCTAATTATTTGAAGCCTTTGGCTTCAGAGAAAGATTAGGAAAAGATTTAGGTACTCTCTGGAGAGTGTTTATTGAACAATGCCATGCACAACGCCGCAGCGATATGTTCCTTTCTTCCTTTGTTATTTCTTCTACTTTTGTATGAATTCTAAGTTTTACTTCCTCTTATTTTGTAGGCCAACTTTCTTGCTTCTGAGGGCCTTCAGAGGTTGATTCATGAGAAGGAGGAACTTACTTCTGAACGGAATCAGCTTTTGGTGGAACCCGACCGAACTGTTATTCGCCTCTTAGAACTGGAAACAAAAGCTACTGAGGTCGTTGTTTTGGAGGCTCATTTGCAGCAAAGCGAGCAAGAAATGGTAACCTTTAGCCAATAAATTGGCCCGTTGAGGTTTATATTTGATGAAGCCAAGGCTAAATGGGTCGAAGTCCAGGACACCATTCTTGCTGCAATCGAGCGCGAGGCTGCCTCCGCTAAAAGAGTGATTAACTTAGAGGCAGCCTTGAGCTCCTAAATTGAAGAGCTTGTTGTTGTGGGGGCGAAACACATCCAGCTAGAAGAGAAGTACAGGAAAACTATCAAGCATAATAGGCTCTTTAGTTCAATTGTCTGCGGCCTTGATGTCAATCTCAAAGCTGCTAGGTCCGCCTGGGAAAACCTTTCTGTTGAGGTAACCCGACTCAAAGAAGAACTCAAGTGCCGAGAGGCTTCCCTCGTTGTTGAAAAAACTTACAGCATGTATAACATGAGGAAAAAACCTTGGAAGAGGCCAAAGTTGGTATCATTGACTTTGATGCCGAAATTGCTAAGGCACGCGAGCTTGAGTTAGCTGCTAAAAGTGGACTCCCATCGAGGTCTGATGTAACTGGCCCTTATGGTTCTGGTTCTGAGTTTTCGGGAACTGAAGAAGAATTGGAAGATGATAATGCTGAAGGCAAAACTGATGAAGATGTTGAGCCGCCAGTGGACCCACCTACTTCTCCCGGGGATGCGGACACTTCTCTTTCTCCTGGTTCCGGAGGCACTATAGTTTAGCTTTTCTTTTCTTTTTTCCATTTTCTACTTTTACCATTTTGGCACGTTCTTGTAAATAAAGATATATTTTTGCTTAAGTATTGTTTGAGTCTTACTTTCGTTTGAATATCCATGTAAGTCTTTAACATTTGCATTTGCTTAAGAATTTGCTCATGTTTTTCTGTTCGCGCTTTACTATGTGTAGTCTCGGATGCATTTTTCTCGAAGCACTTTGGTTACAAGAGTTATCCCTTTTGTGTGAGAGTTTCTACAAGTATTTGCGCAAGTTTACTTTTGCGTCCTTTCGTCTATGTCCGTGTGCATTTTTCTTCTAAGGCATTTTGATTTCGGGCATAAATTCTTCCGAAACCAACCCTTTAACTTGACGTGAGGGTTTTCATAAGTATTTGCGCAAGTTTACTTTTTGCGTCCTTTCGTGTATGTCTTGGGGTGCATTTTTCCTCAAAGGCATTTTGATTTCGGGCATAAATTCTTCCGAAACCAACCCTTTAACGTGAGGGTTTTCATAAGTATTTGCGCAAGTTTACTTTTGCGTCCTTTTGTGTATTTTTCGGGTACATTTTTCCTCGAAGGCATTTTGATTTCGGGCATAAATTCTTCCAAAATCAACCCTTCAACGTGAGGGTTTTCAAGAGAGGGCGCTCTTATGTTTACAGTGCTCTTGAAAAGGGTATCTCCTGTTTATTACGGCACTAACATTTGAAGTACTTGTTTAACTTTAAAATGACAAAGTTAGTTCATCAATCAGACAAGAAACAAGATAAAAATAAACGGATTTCTTTTTATATAATTCCTTCTATTTTCAAAAGTACACAAGCATTTATTATGTTAAGTAATTATCATTACTTGTGGCTAGCATTTATTATGCTAAATAGATATTGTCATTACTTGTGGCTATCTCATACAACTTATTTCTACGGGGCTGGCTGCGCAGTCCCCGGTCTCGATGATGCATTTGGTTTCTAGATTTTTGTTTCCCCGTTGACGTGGCAGTCAATGTTGCCGTATCCTCATATCATTCCCCAGTGTTCGAATGCGAAGAATGCGAATTGGAACACTGGAAGTCTTGTGTCTTCAAAGATCCCACCGACGAATTGCTAGATAATCTTTAACTCGGCAACATACCGTACTTCCCCTTAGGAATCCAAGCTATCGAGCAAAAGAATATCTAACAATCCTCTAGCGGTTCGTGCTCGTGAACAGTCGAGTAACCTCTGCTCGGTAGCAAACTTAACTTCCCAGTGGGAATTTGCTATCAAACCAAAGATTATCTAACCGTCCCCGAGTGTAAGCTTGTTTGTTTGCCTTGCTATCAAAGGTCTTATTGTTGCTGTCCTCGTACTATGCCTTCTATCGCTGCATCATTAAAAACCTTGCCAGAAAAACTCAATAGGGACAAAAACTTAACGAATGAAAAAAGAGGCAGCACATACTTTCCGCTTGAGTAATGTTCATCAGAAATAATTGAGGTGTGCCGCGTTCAATTTTCTAGGCGACTTGTCTCCATTCTGGTTCTCTAACTCATATGAACCTTTCCCAATGATAGCTACAATCCGGTAGGGACCTTCCTATGTTGGACCTAGCTTTCCCGCGTTGAGCTCCTTGGTATTTTGGGTTACTTTCCTTAGAACCAAATATCCTACTTTGAAATAACGGAGGTTGGCTCTTCAATTATAATATCGCTCCATTCTTTGCTTTTGAGCTGCCATTCTTACACGCTGCAAGTCCCTGCGTTCCTCGAGCAGTTCCAAATTTGATTAACATTGCTTCGTTGTTTGATTCGTCATTTGCTTGAAAATATCTCAAAGTGGATTTGCCCACTTTCACAGGGATTAGGGCTTCAACACCATACACAAGGGAAAAAGAAGTGTCTAATATATTCAGATTAGTCGAACAAATGAATTTCAAACGAGAAATGTCTAAAGAAAAAGAAAAAATCTCATAGGGTTATAATACTAACGTGATTTTTTGAATTGGCTACTATGTACAGAGCCGTAAAATAATCATGCGCGCCCGCGAAGTAGGGATAAAAAGTAAAAAATCCTCTAAAAATATTCCCAGAAAATAGGTCACAGATCTAGCCATCCTATATATACTAGTGTTGTATTCGCCGTTAGCACTCCTTTTACCCCTCGTTCGCATTTTCTCTCTCATCACCATCTACTCCTCGTTCTCCTCTCCTCTCCATCACTACTCTCGAGGCGAGTTGAACGCAGGTACCTTTCTCTCTCTAACTGTGTAATGTTATTTGTATATAGATCGTTTTAACATTTCTTATATTTCTGATCTCCTTTTTGCATATGTATGTGTGTTTGTATATTCACTTCATTGTTTATACGCTTTTCTCTGCATAGATCTGTAACATATTGAGAATTTTCGTTTCTATAACTTTACTGAATGTAACGATTTCATCGTTTTAATTTTAATTGTTTTCTCACTCTTCTCCGCCGAGATCTGTTAAATAAAACGATTTTTTTGGATTTGTAACTTTAATGAGCTTCATTTCCTAGTAGTCTATGTATATATGTTCATTTTATTGTTTTTTTTTTTTTTTTTTTTTTTTACAGTTTTCGCTACTTAGATCTGTGAAATATAACGGATTTCTGGTTTTGTAAAGTTAATGAGGTTTGTTTTGCAGTAGATATAAAAGTGTTATGGAGATCTGCTATTGTTTTGTTAGAACTGGGGTTTAGTTTAACGGATCTGTCATTTTTTTTGCTGATCTGATTTATGTTTGCAGTGCTTTTTTTTTTTTTTATTGTTGAATCTGCGGATCTGGTCAAAGATTGATATTTTTGATCTGTTCATCTTAGGTTATTTCATTTTGCTGCTCCGCGGTCAAACTTTAATATTAGTGTATGTAAAATTGCTACTTATTGTACTTTAATACTATTTAAATGCTTAAGTTTATCTGAGTTTGTTTATTGTATTATGATGTTGAATGTATGAGTATAGGAATCTATTTGTCAGGGCATGATATGAATACAATAAGTATTTCTTGCCACAGATACTGAGAATTGTTTTGGAGTTGGTACTGCTATAACAATTCTTTTTGTAAAGCTAATTTGGCTTTGAAATTGGAATTGGTTCTGTACTAGACTACTAGTGATGCACTCTTTGTTGTCTAGTGATGCACTCTTTGTTTTGTGATTTTGTTTTCTAGGATTGGGAAGTTAAGGTTTATAATTCTATTTTAGACTAGATTATATCTCATATGGATCTTAATTAACCTTTATATTGGGTGGACCAGTGTGATGCTTGATTTCGGCACTGTGATGCTTGATCTCGGCACTTAGTGCCCCTTTTTTATTGCAGTTTCCAGATAGAGATTTTTGTTTATTGTTTGAAGCTGTGCTGATTGTGTCATTATGTTTTTGTGTAAAGTTGGTGAATTTTGAGCTTTGAATGCACATTTTCTGGCCTAAACTATTTAGGGATTTGACTTCAACGAGATTTATCATGTGATTTTAGCTTAAAAGTGTTAGTTATTGTAGTTTTATGTAGCTTATTACTATGTAGATATAAGCAAACTGGCAGTTACATTTCTAAAGCAGCAAAGGAATTGCCATTTCAAGACAACTGGTAAATGCGAGAATACCATGTCTAATTATTTGATAAAGGTTCATGTTTGAGTTGGTATATGTTGTGACTGGTTTTTCTATAATGTTGAACATGCAGTTGAATGGTGAGAAGTAAGATGTTTTCTTTTATTTGTTATGACAGCAATTTTGTGTACTTCGCTGAATTCGTGGATGGCTTTTGTCTGTGGAGGGCTTAAATGTAGAGATCTGATTCCTATGTTCTAACTGTGCAGGACATCGTTAAACATTGCAATGGCAGATATGAACCAGCACCCAACTGTCTTCCAGAAGGCAGCTAACCAGCTACACCTGAGCTCAAGTCTTTCCCAAGATGTCCATGCTCGCCATGGGGGCGTGCAGCCTGCTGTTTACCAGAGGCGTTTTGCTTATGGCAACTACTCCAATGCTGGACTACAAACATGCCAAGCCACTCAGGATCTATCATTGATCACCTCAAATGCTTCACCAGTGTTTGTGCAGGCTCCTCAAGAAAAAGGACTTGCAGCTTTTGCCACTGACTTTCTCATGGGTGGAGTTTCTGCTGCTGTGTCAAAGACCGCTGCTGCCCCCATTGAACGTGTTAAACTTTTGATCCAAAATCAAGATGAGATGCTCAAGGCTGGTAGGCTCTCAGAACCATACAAGGGAATTGGCGATTGTTTTGGGAGGACAATTAAGGAAGAAGGGATTGGGTCTTTATGGAGAGGAAACACTGCTAATGTTATCCGTTATTTCCCCACTCAGGTTTACCATCTATCTCTCTTCATTTTGATGACTGAAATTTATGAGATGCACACACCTTGGCTGTTCTGTTTGTTTAAGTATTGACTGACTGATACTGTGTGTTCCACAGGCCTTGAACTTTGCATTTAAGGACTACTTCAAGAGACTCTTCAACTTCAAGAAGGACCGTGATGGCTACTGGAAGTGGTTTGCCGGCAACCTTGCATCTGGTGGTGCTGCTGGTGCTTCCTCGTTGCTCTTTGTCTACTCCTTGGACTATGCTCGTACCCGTCTTGCTAATGATGCCAAGGCCTCAAAGAAGGGAGGTGAGAGGCAGTTCAACGGTTTGGTTGATGTCTACAGGAAGACACTCAAATCTGATGGAATTGCTGGTCTGTACCGTGGATTCAACATTTCATGTGTTGGTATCATTGTTTACCGTGGTTTGTACTTCGGAATGTACGACTCTTTGAAGCCTGTTCTCTTGACTGGAAACCTGCAGGTTAGTGTTTTAATCTGTTGGTGTGTTTGCACTGCTAGTTCAACCTTTCTGCTATTCAAAGTTTTTTACCTTCCGTGTCATGCCATACTGTTAGTTGGGTGTATCATTTTTTGGCTATATATACCATGAATGTTTTCATGTTAGAGTGGACGTTGGGTAGTGATAAGAATTCACTATATTTGGGTGAAGATCTTTAATTTCAGCTGATATTTTCATGTTGCTCGAGTTGTTTGCTTGAATGGTGGATAAATGCTTGGGATTTTGAGGCTTAGTTATTACATTACATGGATAGATAGACTTTTTAGTATGAAAATTGTGGAGTGACTGACCCATGTGTGGACTATGTATACAGGATAGTTTCTTTGCTAGCTTTGGTCTTGGTTGGCTCATCACCAATGGTGCTGGTCTAGCTTCCTACCCAATTGATACAGTCAGAAGAAGAATGATGATGACATCTGGTGAGGCCGTTAAGTACAAGAGTTCGTTCGATGCATTCTCCCAGATTGTTAAGAACGAGGGTCCCAAATCCCTGTTCAAGGGTGCTGGTGCAAACATCCTTCGTGCTGTTGCTGGTGCTGGTGTGTTGGCCGGATACGACAAGCTTCAGGTCATTGTTTTTGGAAAGAAATACGGATCCGGTGGTGCCTAAGTCAGCCACTAAACATCCTTTTAGAATTAGATGGTGATGAAAATCTTTTTGGAGTTACGTTTGAGGATTCATTTGGGGAGACAATTACTGTTTTTCCTTTGCCTTCTGTAATAATTTAAATTTTAGAGCGGGTTAAATCTTTGAAACCCCACACCCTTTTCCCTTGTTGAAGGGGTTTTACTGTTTTGTTTTGGCGGATTTTAATTCACTGCAGAGGTTACAGGTTCTCAATGGGATCTTTGATAAAATGCAAATGTGGATCAGACTAATGTAGAGTCTGGATACCACATTTTTTCTTTAAAAAATTCCCATCTTGTTTCTATTCTATTCTTTGGTAATTGGCAACTTTGCTTCATAGGAAGACATCTGAGCCTACATAACTCGAATCTGCAGTCATCAATTATTTCTCTGTTCTGAATCACATAGATGGCTATGGTATTAGAACAGTACACATGAGACATGAGTGGAACTATTCTTACACCACACTAGCAGAGTAGCAGTTACTTCTATGGTTGCTGATGCGAACATTAGAAGAGAAGCTTCTTTCTATTAGAAATATAATTCAACTGTATTTTGTGAATGAGCAATAGTGAATCAGCTTTGGGAGCGCCTATATACGACAGCATAATAATCTCAAATGTTTTGGAATTCTCAGTTAATGAACAAGAAGCTATAAAAACTAATAAAGACGAGTTCAGCAATTGTACAATGTAAACTGAAGATTTATTCTGTTTTTTAGTTTTCTTTTCTTGCTCATTGTGACGTTCTGTGTGGGATAACCAGGCAGTAATAGAGAGTGGTAATAAATATTGAAAGGTACAAAGGAGAATTGAAAAACGAACTTTGTCCACTACTGCAAAGCTGCATTTTTCTATTGAAAACCACTCTTAGTTAGTGGGTGGCTAAAACTTAAAACAAGCGAAGAATCTCAATTATCAAGTGATTGAATTTTTAACAGATCCATGTCACGTACTTAATGGTTAACCAAGTACACGTGCAGACACTTGACAACTCGCTCATGATCTTGCATAACTTGCTCACGTTCTTGCTATGCCAAATTAGTCTTATCACATTCAAGATCGCTAAGAGAATGGTAGAAAGAACACAAGAGAATTGTTAAAGGAAGCTTTGTATTAGAGAAAACTTGAATTGTTTGTTTGGTAAATTACAAATGGATGGCCTCCTTTATATACTAGTCTCCTAGGGGCTAGAGTCTAAATATTAATTATTACACAAGTCCTTAATATTTACAAGATAAGGGCTTTCTCTATAATTCTCTACAAGCCTAGAAGATTCCAAGGACTTTCCGAGCAAATCCATAGACATCTAGGGTCTTCCAAAGGAAGTGTCCATAATTCTCTAGAATATTCTCACAAATCCTAGCTTTCCTCCTATGTAAGCTTCCACATAGTATTAGTATATGCCAAATGGTGCCTATGTAGCATGGTGATGTGGCGGGTCGTCACACTCTTCCCCACCTAATGTTGCGACGATCGTGGCGCAATGTTGCTGCATAAACTCTCGGATCTTATCTTTGAATTGTCATAAGTCTTCATATCGTTCTCACGTGGCCTCCTCAGGAGATTGCCCCTTCCAATGGACGAGGAACATTGCGCTGGCTTTCTGCCCTTGTTTTCGCCTGGCTTAGTAATCAATAATAGCCTCAATCTCCCGGTTATGTGAGGCGGTGATAGTAATAGGCGCTCGACTTGATTGGCTCCTACTCGGATCATCCTTGTCTTCATGATATGGCTTAAGCATGCTGGCATGGAAGACATGATAGATCTTAAGATACGATGGCATGTCAAGCTTGTATGAGATCTTGCCTACCTTGGAGATGATCTTAAATGCCCCCTCATACTTATGAATCAGATTCTAATGCATGCCTCGTAGTGCCTTAAACTGTCTTGGGTAAACTTCGCCATACCATGTCCCCAACTCTACAGTCCGTGGGACGCCACTTACGGTCCGCAAACTTCTTCATCTTCTTAGCTGCCTTATCCAAGTAGGTTTTAGCAGTGTCAAGCTGCCCCCAAACTCTTTCCCTCAAATGCAACTGGTAATGGATGTGGAGTTTGTGGTTGTTGGCCTGTGACTAGCCCAAATGGTGTCCGCCTGTGGACCCACCCCGCTGCAAGTTATAAGAGAATTGGGCGATGTCCAGGAGCCTTGCCCAATCTTTCTGATACACACTTATATAATGCCACAAGTAGCATTCCAGTAAGGCATTGACCTATTCCATCTGTTCATCTGTCTGTGGGTGGAAACTAGTGGAAAATTGTAGTTTCGTGCCAAGTATGTCGAATAACTCTCTCCAAAAGTTTCCAGTAAAGCAGGAGTCTCGATCACTGATAATATGCCTTAGAAAGCCCCAATACATCACCACGTTCTTAAAGAATAGCTTGGCGGCTTCCTTGGCAATGCAACCTGGTGAGGCGGGATGAAGGTGGCATATTTAGAAATCTATCCACGACCAACATAATAGTACCATAACCATCGGATTTCGGTAGATAAGTGATAAAGTCCATAATCACGCTCTCCCATGGACGCTCTACGACTAGTAGCGGTTCCAAAAGTCATCGGGGTTGTTGTTGCTCAACCTTGTCCTGAGACAAGTCCGCACATAACATTCTATGTCATCTCGCATGCGTGGCCAATGGTAGACTGACTCAACCAAGGCCCTACTGCGACGTTGGCTTGGATGACCATCCCACATTGTATCGTGACTCTCCCTTATGATCCGCCGTCTAATATCTCCAAACTTAAGCACGTAGACCCGCCGACCCGTGGTAAGCAATATGCCGTCTTATACCCAAAAAACTCGATAAGCTATTTGGCTGCTGGATCATGCTGCATGCCTTCTTTTATATCCTCACAAATGTCCCAACTTGCTAAAGTGATGGAAGCAAGCTTGGCGTTCCGGCTCAAGACATCGGCTACAACGTTATCTTTGCGCGGCTTGTACTTCAGCACATATTCAAACTCGACCAAGAAATCCTGCCACCTAGCTTGTTTTGGTGTGAGCTTCTTCTGCGCCTGAAAGTAGCTAGTAGCTACATTGTCGGTCTTGACCACGAACCTCGACCCGAGCAAATAATGTCGCCATGTATGAAGGCAATGAACAATAGCAGTCATTTCCTTCTCTTGCGCCATGTAACATCGCTACGTCTCATTTAACAAATGGCTCTCAAACGCTATGGGGTGCTTATCCTACATCAGGACACCCCAATGGAAAAGTCAGAGGCATCTGTGTGCACCTCAAATGTCTTGGCAAAGTCAGGTAGCGCCAAGACTAGCTCCTTTGTTGCAGCTGCCTTAAGGCCTTCAAACGCCTTTTGACAATGCTCCGTCCAAAACCCATGGCTTGTTCTTCTTTAGCAACTCAGTTAATTGTGTGGCCTTTGTTGAGTAGCCACTAATGAGCTGACGATAGTAGTTAACAAGGACAAGGAAGGATCTCAACTCAGTTACCTTTATAGGTGCCTCCCATTCCTGGATAGCACGTACCTTAGCCTCGTCTGTGCGTAGCTCGCCATTGCTAATAACATGGCCTAAGAAGTGCACCTTTGATTGTGTAAACTCGCATTTCTCCCTTTTGATGTATAGCTCGTTCTCTCGCAAGACTTGAAAAACCTTCCTTAAGTGCTCCATATGCTCCTCCAAGGTGTTGTTGTAGATGACTATGTCGTCTAGGTAGACTACCACGAATTGATCAAGGTAGGGATGAAAAATATTGTTCATAAGGGTGCAAAATGTGGCCGGTGCACTGGTTAAGCCGAAGGGCATCACCAACCACTCAAAGGCTCCATATCTCGTCACATATGTTGTTTTCGGCTCATCCCCTTCTGCAATGCGAACCTAGTAGTAGCCCTTGCGAAGATCCACCTTGTTAAAGTACTTGGCTTTCCCAAGTCTATCGAACAAGTCCGCAACGAGCGAGATCAGGTACTTATTCTTCACTGTGACCTTATTAAGTGCTCGGTAGTCTATGCACAAGCGCAACGATCCATCTTTCTTCTTCTGGAACAATACTGGTGCGCCAAATGGTGCCTTTGATGGGAAAATGTGACCAACATCTAGCAGCTTTTTCAATTATTTCCTGAGCTCCTCTAGCTCGGGCGGTGCCATACGATATGGGGAAAATGCGGGTGGCTTAGCCCTTCGCTCCAACTCAATCTTGTGATCCACCTTTCGCCTAGGCGGCAAGTGCTTAGGTAAATCCTTGGGCATGACATCTTTGTTTTCCTCAAGCAACTTCTCTATGCAAGGCGGAAGTGTCTCTTGAAAACTCTTGTCTTCCTCCAGACTTGCGATGGTTGCCACGAACGTCGCCTCCCCTTTCTTGATTCCCTTAACAACCTACATAGTTTAAAGTTGTGTTTGGCTCTGTCCGTGTTGCACAGTCACTGTAGGTACCACGCAAGATCCTTCTCGCTCCATAACCAAGAGATGTTGGAGGTAGGGGTTGATCAAAGTATGACAATGTCTATAGAACTCTTGGCCCAATATGATGTCAAAGATATCCATAGCGGTTACGGTAAAGTTTGTCATACCTTTCCAAGTTCCCAATTTGACATCAACTCCATTAGCTACCCCACGAGCATACTGCACCTCGGCATTCACGGTCTTGACGCGAGAGTTGGTTGGAGCAAGCTTCAATTCTAGTCTCTTTGCGGCAGCCTCAGTCAAGAAATTCTGGTTGCCCCAGTATCCACAATTGCTTGAGCAGGCTTATTATTGATGGTGAGATCTACGTACTGATTGCCATTCACGGTAGGTTGGATAGATTGCTTTGTGACAACACCGCATAATGTGAGGTTCCTAAACTCTCTCCTTGCGGCTACTCTTTTCTTTCACGGACCATGACGCTGAGGCTCTTTAGGTCGGGACAATTCCTGACACTGTGCAACCCTTTGCATATGTAATATCCCTTCTTCTCGGCTTGCGCCTTCTTCTCGGCGTAGCCCTGACGGCCAGTCGACTTTTTGGAATCTTGAGTCTTGTAGTATATTTGTTGTATATCCTTGCCTTTGCCACGGGCTCCCCCACTTTTGACATTGTTAAACTTTGATTCTTTGACTTTGCCTTTGTCATGCTTGTCATGCCTGAAATCCATTAATGATTCGGCTTCCACTATGGCTTGGTCTATATCTGCGACTTACCGGCATTGTAACTCCTGCTTAGCGCAATTTTGCAACCCGTCCATGAAGTGGAACAACAAGTCATCATTGGTCGGGTTGGGGATTTGAAGCATAAGGGTAGTGAACTCCTTGACATAGACACATATGCTCCCAGTTTGCTTCAATTCTCTAAGCTTGCGTCTTGCCTCGTACAAGACATTGTTTGGAAAGAACTGTCGCTTGAACTCGGCTTTGAACTGATCCTATGTGCTAATAATACATAGGCCTTTATCCACGTCGGCCATCTTCCTTCTCCACCATAGCATGGCAGTCTCTGAGAGGTACTACACTGCAGCGTTGGTCATGGCCTCGTCGTCCCTCACTTTGTCGTGCCTGAAGTAGTTCTCCAAGTACCAAAAGAAGTTTTCATTTCTTGTGCATCACGAACACCTTTGAACACCGGGGGTTTGGGAGCCTCGATCTTAGCCTCCCTCGTCACCACAGCATTGCTGGCTGCCTCGGTCATGCTAGCACTAACATGCTCCTCGAGTGACTCTACCTTTGCCTTCATAGCATCGATTGTACTCAAAGCCTCCATGAGTCTGCACTGTAAGGCAGTGATGGTTTGCCTTAGTTCCGTCTCGGTCTGTGTACGTCCCTCCAAGTCATTTCGGATACTTTCAATCTCTTCAAGAGTGTGCCCCTTAAGAACGCTAATGGTACCTTCTACCTTCCCCAAGCATTTTGGAATAAGATCTCCACGGCGTCCATCCCTATGTTCATCTTCATCACCCACTCTTTACCGAGCGAGACATCCTCGGGCAGGACCTCCACTTCATCCTTGGCTCGCCTCAGTGGCAGATGGTTCTTGGGATGTAAACCCTTCGTTTGACACAACCTCGGGTGGCACCTCCTGGCTCTTGTTGGTGGCATTTCTCTTTTTGTTACGGCCACTCTTGCCAGCAACATCTTGGATGATGTTGGCTTGGGTGTTGGCAGCGTTAATTTCTCCGTCGTTCGCCATTCCCTTAGTTGCAACCTTTGCTCTGATACCACGTTGTCACGTCCTTACTTGTTAACTAAGTATACGTGCGGCACTTGACAACTTGCTCACGATCTTGCACAACTAGCTCACGTTCTTGATATGTCAAGTCAGCCTTACCAATTGCTAAGAGAATGGTAGAAAGAACACAAAAGAATTGTTAAAGGAAGCTTTGTATTAGAGAAAACTTGAATTGTTTGCCTGGTGAATTACAAATGGATGGCCTCCTTTATATACTAATCTCCTAGGGGCTAGAGTCTAAATATTAATTGTTACACAAGTCCTTAATATTTACAAGATAAAGGCTTTCTCAAGAATTCTCTACAAGCCTAGAAGATTCCAAGGACTTTCCTAGAAAATCCATAGCCATCTAGGGTCTTCCAAAGAAAATGTCCATACTTCTCTAGAATCTTCTCACAAACTCTAGCTGTTCTCCTATGTAAGCTTTCACGTGGTATTAATATATGCCAAATAGTGCCTGTGTGGTATGGTGACGTGGCGGGTCATCACAACTAACTCCAATATTGAGCGGCAGCAGGGTTAGCATGAATAGTATTTGTTATTACTGCTTAATATGGATGTTTCTTGAACAAGTTTAACTTATGTGCATTGGTTTTGTACACATTTTTTACAGTACCATATTAAATTGACCGGCAACGACAAGTAACTATTCATAAAAATAGTGTACAGACAGTATAAATAGTGTGATTTACTTCTAAGCCTTGGTGTATGGAATTATGGCTCATTGTACTTGATTTTTTCTATATTTTAGGCATAAGTATGTTTATTCAAATTTTATTTTCTCATTGAAAAGTTATTACATTTTAATTGAGGGCTAACTTTAAACAGCGGTCCTAAAAGCGAATAGGCCACCTAAATTTACAATAAGGGTCTGTTCGGAATGCCATGTGTAATTATCTGGCTGTATAATTACCAGGGCAGTAATTATACACCCTGGTGATTACATAGTATTGTAATTAAAATGACATGTTTGTTTATCATAATATAATTCTCATTGTCATGTTTCGTTGGATAAGTGTAATTAGCTAAATAAATATTTTTTCATATTAACCTATTGAAATATAAATAATCATAAATTGATAAATAATATCTTTCAAACAAGTAATATTATGACTTGAATGGATTAATCAAAATTGCGATGATAATTTTAAATTTTTTATTAACATATTAATATGTTATAAATACGTGTGCATATAAGAAATGCTAAACATTATTTATAATCATATATTAAAATTATATTTAAAAAAATATAAATTGGTGACTAATATCAGAAAAAAAAAGTGATATCTTGACTACCTTTCAAATAAATAATATCTTAACTGAAAATAACTGATAAAAGTTTCAATTATGAATTTAAGTTTTTTACCAACTCATATGAGTATAATATGAAATTTAAGATTTGCTGCACTTTTTAAATAATACCTTAAAATATGAGTTTAAGGTACTTTTTTGTAATAAATATCTTATATTGATGAATAAAAATCAAAGCTAGTAAAATATGAAATTGTGTTTAACAACTAAGAAAAAAGAAAGAAAAAGAAGAAGCAAAATGTGAGAAGTTATAAAGTTATATGGAAGCGCACGATAAGCATCATGTTGGAAGGTTAAAAAATGAGAATATTAGAAATAGAAAATACATATTGTAAAGAGAATAATAACTAATATAATTGAAAAAGAAAAAAAATGGAAAAGTTAAACTACGTTATAATTATACTGTGTAATTCCGATAATTCTCACATGTCCTTTAAGAATTATAGAGTATAATTATTTTTAAATTCGATTCTTATGTGACTTTTGAAACAGAATATGAAGGAGTGTTTGGCTAGAAATGAAGGCAAAAAGCTAATTGAATATCATCTCAAAAAATAATAATATTATACTTAAAGTTATATGAAAATTAATACAACCAGGTTAATCAACCATAAATGTCAAAAATCTAGTATTTTTTGACTATGTTATATTTAATTAAGAAGCTGCACCTAAAAGTAGCTCTTTCACGATGGATAATTATATGTTTAAGAAAGCCTTTACATCTTTGTCAACCAATTTATTAGTTGGAAAAAAGTACTCAATTACAATAATAAATTGTTGCTACTTCTCAATCAAATTGTAAAACACTAAGGGGTCGTTTGGTAGGCCGTATTAAGCAAAATAATTCCCGTATAAAAATTTAATCCGTCCAATACCATGTTTGGTTGGTCAATTCAATTTACTCCTACCTAATACATGGATTAGTTATACCTCATATGAGGGATTAACTAATACCAAGGAAAGGAAGGGATTACTAATCCCTGGATTAGCTATACATGTATAAGACTTAAAATCACTAAATCCAGACTTATACATTACATAATTAATTTTTAATACAATGAACCAAACACTTGATAAAAAATAATCTCAGCACTACAATCCCTGCATTACTAATCCCTGCATTACTAATCCTTGTATTACTTGTGTTCGTACCAAACGACCCCTAAGTCAATCCATATTTTTGTCACTAGGAATCAAAGGGTACTTTATCAAATTTAATGTAGTAACATCTTTACAAAAGCATGAACCTAACAAATTAATAGCATGTACAAACTCATTAGAGATTGAACTTTTGAGAGATATAGTATGATATTCGAAATTGAACAACAAGTTCTGTAGATTCTGAAGCATATGGCAAAAGCATGAGCCTGACAAATTAATAGCATGTACAAACTCATTATAGATTGAACTTTTGAGAAATATAGTATGATATTCGAGATTGAACAGCAAGTTCTGTAGATTCTGAAGCATATGACAATTTAGCAATGATAAAGATGTTGATTGAAAACTCAACATCGACTAAACATACACAGATGGATCCGCTATGATGTGTAAGCTGTCGTGAATAAATAAATTAAGTGTGAAGGGCGTCCGCTAGATGTTTATCAAAATGTGTAACTGTATTAGTTTAAACATAGAGCGTGCGTGACTGGTAAAAGAAGAATTTGATTTGTAGGTGAAAATATGTGCTTAAAAAGGTTTATAAATATTTATAATAATATTGAAAATTTGGACAATGTTTGCTAGAGTATTTGCATATTAAATATTGATAACAAACTTTAAAAGAAAGAGAAATAACAAAGTTAATGTTGGTTAGAGTAATGACAAAAAGTTAAAAGTTTATAAAACTCTAAAGAAAAATGGCTTCCGCCCCCATAAATGAGGAAACTTTATTTTTCTTTTTTGGTAGAACAATATTGGGAATCTTACGAAAATATACCAACAAAAAATACTATTTACCAACAGCTAATCATTTTAATCATGCTACCAAAAATAGTCCAAAAAATTACGAATGATATACAGCATTAAAAAATATAGGCAAAAAAAGGTTTTTTTTCAATAGGTATTATTATGATTCGTTGAAAACATATAGATGAGGCAATATACATAATTTGAGAAAGTTCGAAAGGTAAGTTAGACTAGTTTTGGGTCAAAATTCATTACCAATGATATACAATATTAAAAATATTAGGCAAAAGATTGTTGTTAAATGGGTATCGTTGAAAATATATGGATGAGGCAATATACAAAATTTTAGTAAGATTGGAGATGACTTGGATTGGTTTTGTATGAAAATTCATACTTGAAATCGAATTTAAAAATTATTACACGACACATGTATCAAACATGTATCTCGCACACAGGCATATATGGATATACATGTGATACATATTTGATATACATATGATATATATGTAATATACAAATGATATATAATATGATACACATATCATCTTTTTTCATGTTCATATTCTACTTTGGATTTTCAATTCAAACTACCTCAGTACTCCACTAAATCATCCGAAAATCGAGGTTCAAAATCCTTAAGATGTATTCAATATATTATAACAACACTCACTCAAAAGAAAGCAAAGAATTAACCCTTGTTGGCTACAAAAAGCTAATTGGTTAACATTAAGCTAATATTGATAATATTTTACAAATTAGCTAATTTTTGTAATATTTTGCTTATGGAATAACATAATTGGTAATTTCTTAAAAATATGTTATGACAACCAAGCACCAGAATTACCTACTTACCAAACATAAGATTTAGAAAAAAACAACCCAAATAGCTGCCTTCCTAATACGTAAACTAGAAATAGCCGACGAATATGTAATAATAAATAATTCATATATAATATGTGTATAATTATATATAATCTAATTTATGTATATACGGGTTAGAAAAAGAAACACTTAATTCAGCAGGCTATTTCTGTAAAGATCACATTTTAGAAATAGTCCAAATTGGGCCTACAACTGGGCTTCATATGTCCAAGTCTAGTCCATTTACATTTTCTTGTTTAGTCCTTTAGCCCAACTCCATAGCCACTCTTTCTCTCTCTCTCTGTCCTGACGAGAAAGCAGTTCTTCATATAACGCCGATAAAAAGACAATCCAAATTCACTTTTTTTTCCCACAATTAAACCGATTTTATACATTCATAAACATATACTCGCATCAGTAGCAGTTTATATACTTTTTTCTCAATTTAATCATAGCCGAAAAGCAAGAACAGAAAAAAACCTAGGGTTAGGGTTTGGTTGTAATCCGCTTTCATGGCGGAAGATGAAGAATCAATTTCCAATGTGAATAACCCAATCATGACCGACGAGCAAAAACCTGAGTCTGTTATTGAATCGAGTGCCACGTCACAGACAGCGGTAGTTGAGAGTAATACGATTTTGCCGGTGTCGGAGGTGGGCGCACCGGTGGTAGAATCAGAGGTTGCCGGAGACAGTTGTCAGCACAGTGGCGGTGGTGATGCTGACGTTGCAGTAGCTGAAAATGTGGAGAATGACGAAGCAGTGGTAGAAGGAGAAGTAATGGACGAGGCGGGCCCATATATGGAAGAAGCTACGGTTACAAGGACGGAAAATGAGGAGAACAAAGTAGTGGAAGAGGACAATGTAACGGCGTTGGTGAAAAATGAGGCGGCAGAGGCAGTGAATGCGACGATGGAGGAAGGTAGCAGTTGTTTGCCAGCTGGTACTGTTGATGAGACAGTGGTTATGACGAGAAATGAAAATGAGAATGAGAATGTGAATGATGAAACAATGGGGGAGGCAAATATTTCAATTGTTGAAGACAGAAAAAAGTGGGAGGACGCCGAGAATGGTGAAACAAAAATTGTGACTAGAAATGATAATATGCAGAATGGTGAAATAGTGACAGAGGCAAATGTTTCAACTGTTGAAGCTAGTGGTAGTCCAGGGTTAGGGAAAGATGGAGAAATGAAGGCAATAAAGAGCGAGGAATTGGGAATTCCTCTTGTTGTGTTAGAAAAAGAAGATGTGACAATGGATGCTGATGATGAGAAAACTGCTAATGAGGAGAAAGTGGTTGTGACTCGAAATGAGGAAAATGATAAAATGGCATCAGGGATAGATATTTCAGCTGTTGAAGCTGGAATAGAGTTGGAGAAAGATGTGGAAATGGATACAACTAAGCATGACGAAGGGACTGGTGCTGAGGGCGAGGCTGCCACTGGGGAGAAAGTGGTTGTGGCTCAAAAAGAAAGAGATAATGAAATGGTTACAGGGATAGATATTTCAGCTGTTGAAGCTGGAATAGAGTTGGAGAAAGATGTGGAAATGGATACAACGAAGCATGACGAAGGGACTGGTGCTGAGGGCGAGGCTGCTACTGGGGAGAAAGTGGCTGTGGCTCGAAAAGAAGGAGATAATGAAATGGTTACACAGGTAGATACTTCAGCTATTGAAGCTAGGATAGAGTCGGAGAAAGATGTGGAAATGGATACGATGAAGCATGAAGAAGGGGAACCTGTTCCTCTAGAGGAGGACGAAGGGACGGGTGCTGAGGACGATGCTGCTAATGGGGAGAAAGTTGTTGTGACTCGAAACGAGGAAGATGATGAAATGGCATCAGGGGTAGATATTACAGCTGTTGAAGCTAGAATAGAGTCAGAGAAAGATGTGGAAACCGATGAAATGATGCATGAAGAAGTCGAACATGTTTCTCTAGACGAAGAGGAGGACGAAGAGACGGTTGCTGAGGACGAGGCTGCTAATGCAACTACTACTGAAATAGAGACTGAAACTGACATGACAGAGTCAGGGAAAGCTTCTGGAGGAAAGAGGAAGAGAAAAATTACTAAGAGTACTGGAAAGTCCAAGAGTGGAGGAAGAACTTCAAGTAAGAAAGCTATTGGAGAGGATGTTTGCTTCATTTGCTTTGATGGTGGGGCTTTGGTGCTATGTGACCGTAGGTAAAATTTGTTTGTTTTAGAAACATATGCATGCAAAAGGATTTTGCTTTTTTCACATTTCATGGAATTTGCTCACGTGGTGCCTCTTTGGTGCTCTTTACTTTCTAGGGGTTGTACCAAAGCATATCATCCTTCATGTATTGATAGGGACGAGGAATTTTTCCGTGCCAAGGGTCGCTGGAATTGTGGTGAGTGCTCTATTTTACCTCTTTGCTAAACTCATCTGACTTTATTGAGTAACATGTACCGCAAAGTTCTCTTGTATTGGTTTTGTAAAGATAGAAATACACATTGATATGTCTTTCAGATTTTGATTTATTTTCAAAGCCTTCTCTAGAAGCTGAACGTCTAAGCCAACACGACTCAATATTTGGAAATTACAAATAAATGCTTTGTGGGACAATTTTTCCGTTGATAAATCAAACTTCATTCATTAATAACATACCAAGATGGTGTGAAATTATATACTAGTTGTGAAAGTGATTTTTTTTTCTTTTTTTTTTTCTTGTGGAGTTGTGAAAGTGATTTAACCACAAGTATCTGTCAAGCTATCCCAGTCATTTATACATGTAGGAATCTTCTGCGCACCTAGAAATATGTGAAAACAAATACAGAAGATTGGGAATGACAAAGAAAGAGAGGTGGTATTTGGTGTCAAACTAACAATAGAATAGAAGTGAATGAACAAAGAGAAGGGTGGATTTTTCCTTCGACATAGGATTGTGCAGTTGCAGCCCAATCCTGTATATGATATAGAGGAAGTGTGGATAACTGATACATTTAGGATGCATTAATCAAATCTATTTCCATTTCTATACGAGGTGATTGTAAATATCTTAAGATGGAATGGAACTTTCCTGATGTTCATTAAACTAGAGTGGGGCCAGTGTAATTTTTGAGCATACATTGGGTGCTATTTTTCTTCCGCTGGGCAGTGAACAATAATGGTTACTCCTGAGTCGAGTCGAGAGATGATGACTTTCGGGAACATGAGAAGTTGTTAGAGTTGTATTGTTCACTTCTGCCATCTGGTTCATAGCTTCCGCGTTTCTTTCAGTTGACAGAAACTTCTATTGGCTTGTGCTTTTTATAGTACTGTATGAAAAAAATTCAATAACACACTATTAGATTGAGAAGTTCGATTAGAAAAAAAGTTCACAATCTTTGAGAACTAAAATATTACCTTTACTACTTCTTTATTTGTACTATTCAGGATGTGAAAGAATAAACTGGTATCTTCTATCATAGTTTATTAGAACTTTCAAACGTGTTTCCTCTTCTACTTGTACTTTCTTATTTATAATATTCAGGATGTGAAAGAGTAAACTGCTATCTTCTATCATAGTTTATTAGAACTTTGAAACATGCTTCTTCGTCTACTTGCCTATTGCTTTTACATTATAGCTCGTTTTGTACTTTTTTCAGGTTGGCATCAGTGTACTATTTGTCAGAAGAATGCTTATTATATGTGCTACACATGTACATTTTCATTATGCAAGGGGTGCATCAAAGACGATGTTATCCTATGTGTAAGAGGAAACAAGGGTTTTTGCAAGATCTGCATGAGAACTGTCAAGCTAATAGAAGGTCTTGGTAAAGAAGACAATGATGTATGTACTTCTACTATACCTTGCTATCCTCTTGATCTGTTGATTGGACATAAGATATTCTCAACCAAGCTCGTTGCACACCCTATGGATGTGCATATTTTTGACATCGTTTAACGTTCAATTTATATAAGTTGCTGTAATTGGAAAAAGTGCATAAAGAAAGATAGGAAGAAGATTAAAGAACATAATGATTGGCGACATTGGTTAAAAAGTAAGGAAGTTGGGCATGGGAAAGGTTAGCCCTATCATATCTATTATCCAAGCCATTTAAGAGCATAGAAACTTTGGTATAAACTTTATGCTATATCAAATTAGTAACGAGAGACCAAGTTAATACTCTTAAGTGGGGTTGGGTTTATGAGTGGTGTAGTAGGCATATAGTGATATAGATATTAAGACCAATTTTGGGTTGTTTGATTAAATTAAATATCTTAAATATCATCTAATATATATAAATAGAATAACCTCTCTATAACAACATCTCTATATATCAACCATTCACTATAAAAGCCAAGTTTTTATCTGAACTTATTTTTATGTTATGTTATAATATATGTCCTCTATAACAGCACTTCACTATAACAATCAAAAGATATCGGAACAAACGAGGCCCTTGTATAAAGGTTTGATTGTATCTAAGTTCTCTTTTATATGGTTGCTAGCAACATGAACAATTCTGTGTTTCAAGTTTCTGTTTTTCTAGTGGTAATTGATTGATGATTCTCTTTTCTTCTTCTTTTAAATTGTAGAGTTTTTTAATCTTAACCTGTAGCACATTTCTGATTTTGTTACTCTTTGCTGGCCCAGGGTCCGGTAGATTTTGATGACAAGAGTAGCTTTGAGTATCTGTTCAAGGACTACTTAATGGATTTAAAAACGAAGCTATCTTTATCTTCAGATGAAATAGCTGATGCCAAAAGTCCTTGGAAAGGGGCTAATGTGTCAGCTTCTAAACAAGAACTGGCTGAGGCACAATTTGACAATAATGATGATGCAGGTTCTGGTTCAGATGCTTCCACTGAGATATTGGAAGCCACTAAAACTAAAAGAAGAAAGCTAAGAAAGCGTTCAAAATCGGTCAGAAATGAAGACGATGCAACAACTACGGCTGTTACTATTAGCGAAGGCTTCTCCACAGCTGGCACCACTGAGTGGGCATCAAAAGAGCTGCTTGAATTTGTTAAGCACATGAAAAGTGGTGACACATCTGTTCTTTCTCAATTTGATGTGCAAGCTCTGTTGCTCGAATATATCAAAACAAACAAACTGCGTGATCCTCGTCGTAAAAGTCAAATTATATGTGATTCAAGACTTGAAAGATTATTTGGTAAACCACGAGTTGGGCACTTTGAGATGTTAAAACTACTTGAGTCTCATTTTCTTATGAAAGAGGATTCTCAGACTGATGATGTTCAAGGTAGTGTAGTTGATACAGAATTTAATCAATTTGAAGCTGATGCAAATGCTGACACTCCTACAAGGGCAGTCAAAGACAGGAAACGTAAACGCAAGAAAGGTGAAAACATGGGACCTCAGTCAAATCTTGATGAGTATGCGGCTATTGATGTGCATAACATCAGCTTAATTTACCTACGACGGAAGTTGGTGGAGGACCTTTTTGAAGAGGATGACAAATTCCGTGATAAAATTATTGGAACCTTTGTAAGAATACGAATTTCTGGTAACGTTCAGAAGCAGGACCTTTATAGGCTGGTGCAAGTTGTAGGTAATTACATGTAGCTTTCAGGACATTGCTTGCTTGTTCCTCTGTTTTTTTCCTTTTATTTTATTTTATGTTATCATTATGTACATGCAAATTGTTTGAAGCTCAACTTCTTTTTCTGAACAATGCGGTTCTGGCTGCAGGTACAAGCAAAGCTGCTGAACCATACAAACTTGGCAAGAGGACAACTGATATTGTGCTGGAGATCTTAAATCTGAATAAGACAGAGATTTTATCAATAGATACAATCTCAAATCAAGATTTCACAGAGGTGATTGAATATGCGCTTCATGTGCTACATCATGAAAATATAGTTTGAAACACCTAGTTTGGCATTATGAAATTGGTAAAGATGAGAAAAGCTGTGGGAATGAAAAATTTATCAAAATAATTGAAACCCTGATAAATAATTCAAAAGAACAAAGAAAGAAATGTCACGAAATGGTTTTTTCTTGTTTCCATATCACAAGGTTTTTATTACAAATAGACTAATTAAAAACACATTTTTGGTAAATTTTGGGCTTATTTCAAAAAAATTCCTAAAGTTGGCTCAGTTTGCAACTTGCCACGCCTGAATTATGTGAGGTTTTTGTTATCCCCATAATTACAATTTCTAGTGTCTATTTTTGCCCTAACGTGCTAGGTTGCAGGAAGAGTGGTTTCAGTTCTCTGTTGGCACATGAGCTCAGAAAAAGTGTAAACAAGCCTCCATGTAGCTATTTGTTCCATCAACTAATTGTCACATGATCATGTACCATTACTAGTTGTTTTGACTGTGTATTTCTTTTTATATGTTCTTTTTTCCTCTTCAGTTGTTTGTTCTTTTTGTTTAGAACATCGGATCGAACCCAAAAATGAGTATTGCAGCCAAACTTGTTACAAATCTAGACGAGAAATGGAGTTCCAAAGTTGCGCAACTATAATAGAAAGAACAGTTTTATTTAAAATAAATGCAGCTTGTTTAAAATTTATAGCTGTAGTTATGCCAGAAAATAAATAGAGTTCCAGCCAAATAGATTCTCAAAAAATGAGCAAGTTTAAACTGAAAAAAATACTATGTTGGGAAAAGATAGAGTTCCAGTCATGCTTGTTACATGGATTGCGAAAAATGCGTGAGCTTAAACAGAAATAAGTTAATTTGAAGTAAAACGCGATGTGCTTAAAATTTAGAACTGTTACTATGCCTAAAAAATGGATTATCGGCCAGCCTTTTCATAGTTCTGGCTGGAAAAGAAGTGCTCCCAAACATTTGAGTTTAAAAAAATTAGAACTTTGTTCAGTGTAAAAATTTCCACATGTGTGGAGACATTCGCACCAAATTTTTGTCCAGAGTAGTAATAGACATCAAAAATCGTAATTCAAGGGTAATAGAAGCCCGGGATAGTCTAAGTGCTCAAGTTGCAAACGAGCAAAGTCTAGAAGAATCTTTTGTGTATTAAAGCCTAGATTTTATCTAAGATAGAAGTGAAAGCAATGGAATCAAGGTCACTGAAATTCTTATCACAATATAGTGAAGCTTTTTAAAACCAATGCTTGGAAGGTCACCATTGGAGTTCGACTGCTGTTTGCGTTGTTGACTGGCGACTGAAGAGAGAGGGGGTTATTGGAGTAATAAAGGGTTTGAGGTTCACCCTTGATTAAGTTTACCTCGGCCATATCTCCTTTGTCCTCATGCTTTTGTATGGACAATGCTGTATTTGGAATCAACCACTGATTTCCCTGCCTTTTCTAGTTTTCCTGTATAATCTAAACACTTAAAAGACCATTTGTTGGGAGCAATTACTTCTCCATTCCTCAGTAGAACCCTGGAAACCGGACGTCGCCTAAAGGAAAACGCTGAAGACGAGGGAAGGGGTTTTGCAGCCAGAAAGGAAAACGTGGAAACAAGAGGGAAGGGGTTATATTCAACCAGAGTTTGCCTACTACATTGGTGTTTGGGTTGCTTTGGAGTACAAGCACGATTAAAGATCATGAATTCTAACGCAAAGGGTTTAGATACTCCATGATTGATTAGTTATCCAACAAAAGTCTCGGTCTCCCNAAACCCCACCCCACCCCAACCAAGACTCCCGAAAGGAAAAATAATATTTTTGCCTAACTGACGGTATTGCTTCATCCATGTTGTACTCGTGCATGGTATTCTTAGTATTATTCACCTGTCACCCCTTAGAAAAGAAGCAATGATCTTAAAGCTGGTTACCTTCTGTTCATACATATTAGCACCTTCTTGATGCATTTAACGAAATTGTACTTATCGGAAGAAAAGTATTGTCTTCTGTCCAAGCTGTTCACATTTATCTCTTATGACTTGTTAGGAAGAATGCAAGCGTCTGCGTCAGAGTATGAGATGTGGACTCATAAATAGACCAAAAGTGGTACGCTGCAGTTTGATATCGATAAATACTTCTTGTTTGCACTTATTCTTGTTATGCTGATTAAATTGGTTTATTCACAGCGTGACATTCTTGACAAGGCCATGGAAATACATGCAGCAAGAGTTCTTGATGTAAGTTAAACAGAAAAGTTTCTTTTGAATAGTTCTACAATATGCATATGATTGTCATTTAGAGATCTGCCAGTGATTAATAAGGTTGAAAGAAAGTAATTCAGCAGTTGGAGTGAAATTCCTTTTGGCAGATTATTTCTTCTATTACATTCTTAAAACTTAGAATGAAGTGGATCTCTGTCTCTCTATGTGGCTGTCTCCTCTGGTCTGGGTACATGTGCAATCTTCATGAGTTAGCTTGTGGAAATTCAATGCATAAGCTATGTGCCCCTTTTTTTGGACTAGCTATTCAGACATGGCTGTTTATTTGACCTGCAGTGCCTGGTCCTTTAGATGCATTCTTATCTACACAAATAGCTATTGGTGTAGTATTCTTTATTTTTTGTGTACCTCTTGTATACTGGGATTTTTGTCCCTATCTATCAATAAAATCTTTACCTTATTAAAGAAAAGAAGTTTTGGCTGTCAGCATTTTGCAGATTAAGCGTTGCAGATGCTACTATTGTGCTAGGACATTTAGGAGGGGGAATAGAAAAGGCATATTGAAATCAATATTGTAAGTGGAAGAGGGAAATTTGTAGGTTTTGGATCTTTGTACTTACCCTTTAGCATTCTGAGGATTGGACAAGTCTTGTCAACACATGTACCAGACATGGTTATTGACCTGTATTAAGAATTCAGAAATACACTCATTTGTTGGCTACCATAAACCTTATGGAGTTCAGTTACCCAGTCTCAACCTTTTGTTAGGCTTCAAAATATCTTTTTATGGACTTTTTAAAAGTTGACTATTTTTTGAGGATCTTTAGCATATAAAGTTCTTTCCTCTTGATGTGAAAAGAATTGTGTCAGGTTATGTTCTGTACTATTTTGTTCTTTGGTTTTGCACTTCTGATGGATTCTTTCTGCTTCTAGCCGTCCTCTATTGGGTTCCCAAGTTCTAATATATCTTGACTGGTTCTTTTTGCTGATGTTCAGTGGCTGGAGTCAGAGATACTCCGTCTCAGTCATCTTCGTGATCGAGCAAGTGAGAAAGGACGAAAGAAGGAATATCCTTTGTTCGCCAAAAAATTGTCATTTCTATTCGCTTCCTTTTCCCTCCGGCCATTATCAAACTGCAATGCAATATTTGCTTGAAAGATAAAAGTCTTCTTTGGTTTTCATTTTTTTCTCTGGAGCAGGACTGTTAGGGCCAAAATTTTTGTGCAGTGCTAGGACCTGATAATAAATTTTCCTTGATATCTGAGGATGAATAAAGTTTGCTTATGAAAATTATTACTGCTTTTTTTAGCATATGTACTTCAGGTTATGGCTGGGTTTGCATTAGAATTCAATCGCTAGGTTATGAATGTTCTGTGCTCTTGCAGTAATTCATGTGTTTCCTTTTTTTTAAAAATTTCCTTTTAGTTGTTATTTTATGTTGTTTAATAAACTTATCCTCACTTTGGCGTTGTTTGAGTTTTGGACCTTGAATATTGTTTTGTCCAGATCAAATATGGAGAGATCCACCAATACAACAGAAGATGACACCTTTAGAAGCAATTCTCCCATCCCCCTTCTTTTAGTCTTTGCTTCTTGTCGCTTGGGCTGAATCAGTCACTCTTATATACTCCTTAACTAATGATTACACTTAGAGAATGTGTAGAGAAACTACAGCTCTTGAAGACTCCCGATGAGCGTCAGCGTAGACTTGAGGAAGTTCCAGAAATACATGCGGATCCAAAAATGGACCCAAGCTACGAGTCCGAGGATGAGGATAGTGAAAGTAATGATAGACGAGGTTCTATTAGTTCCTTTTTCTTCTTCATCTGTTATAGTTAATACACCTTGCTGCGTATAATTTGGAAGTTACTGCTTCTGCATGCAGATGTTTACATGAGGTCTAGAGGTTCAAGTTTTAGCCGAAGAGGACGTGCGCCAGTTTCTCCAAGAAGCAACTTTTCTCCCAAAGAATCCTGGGGTGCTGTAGGAAAAGTTTCTTCGAAGAACTTGGAATTAAACAGGAGTTCCTCTGGTAAAAACGTTTTGAGCAGAAGTGAAGATGGTGCACATTCTGGAGGGGGACTGAATGAAGATACATGGAATGAAGGTAGAGATAGGGAGACAGAATCTAAGAATCTGGAGAAGCCGACATCTGCTGCTAATTCCGACCCAACTGGACGGAATTGCCAATTTTTGTCGAGAACGGAATCATCTTCTGGTGCGTCATTGGTAGGTTCTCCAGCTATACTCCAGAGTAAGGTTGCAGAAACTTCCATCAAGATCAATGAAGCTGAAAAAATGTGGCATTACAAGGATCCTTCTGGTAAAATACAGGGACCATTTTCTATGGTTCAGTTGCGTAAATGGAGCAATACAGGATACTTTCCTGCTGAATTGAAAATATGGAGAACTACGGATAAACAAGAGGAATCTATTCTCTTGACTGATGCATTGGCAGGGAGGTTTGAGAAAGTGCCATCAGCAGTTGACAATATACTTTCAACAACTGTTCTGCAAAAACAAGTTGGAGAGAGACCTCAAGTCGACCAGAATATTGGATCTCAGAATTCTCGTCGTTTGGTTCCCTCTGGAGGTGGAATGACTTCTTCTGGTGAAGTTTCTGCTCTTTCTACAGAGAGTTGGAGTAACAGTGATTCTATGAATCTCCCTTCTCCTACTCCAAAGCAGAATAATGCAGGTTGGGTTGGAGGAGATGGATCTGCTGTTACAGCTGCAAATTTGTATCCTAGTGGTAACAGAGTTCTCCAATCTCCTCCCGCTCCACCAGATGGTGGGATTCATATGTCTACTTCTGCTCAAAATTCTGGTGTGCATTCAGTTAGGGGATCGGATAGTAATAATGTGAATTCTGGTAGTGTTTTTGGTCTAGCTCCCACTTCTGAGCAGGTAACTGCTGCACAATCTGGATATTCGTTGCAAAATGCTCAGTCATTTGCTGCTAGTAGCGAACAACATACAGCAGTTATGAATAGCCAACTTGGTGCATGGGATGCAGCAGCTCTCCAAGCGGAATCTCTTGATATGCAGAACCCTAATGTGGATGTCAGTACTTGGGTTGCAGCTGCACCTTCTAAGGAAGAACCAAATGTTTCTGTTCTGGCACCAGGGCAGCCCCAGGGATATGGTAACTGGGGTACTACGTCGTCATCTGTTCAGAATGTTGCTGGAAATTATTCAAATGCAGGTACCTCAGTTTTGCCTCAACCTGATTATTGGAGAGCTCCAGCTCAAGGCAGCCAACAGAACATACAGCCTACAACTATGACCAATGTTCCATGGGGTGGTTTGCAAGAGAATATGAGTTCTGCTTCAGCGTTAAGACCTGAAAATAACGATGGCTGGGGTATGATGCCAGGAAATCCAAATGTGGGCTGGGGTGGACCTGTACCAGCTATCATGAATTTGAACTGGGGAGCGACTGTTCAAGCAATGCCTCAAGGGAACTCAAATCCTGGTTGGGTTCCCACTGGGCCACTTCCTGGTAATCCAAACCCCGGATGGGTTGCACAATCAGGGAATCCTGGCGTTCAGGGCTTGGCGCCTGGAAATGCCAATCCAGGTTGGGTCGCTCCAACAGTGAGCTCAGGATCAACTATTCAAGCGCCTACATCTGTTAATGGGTGGGCGGCTATAGGAACTGGAAATCCTGGAGCACATATCCAAGGACCATCTCAAGGAGATTCGAATCAAGGTAGGGGTGCACCTAGTGGAAGTCGAGGGACAAGAAATAATGATCACCATCAAGATGGGAGATTCTCGGGTCAGAGGGACAAAGGATCTCATGGTAGTAGTTCTGGTTACAATAGTAGGAACTGGGATAGGCAATCGTCTTTTGGAAGTAGAGGGCCTGGTGGTTCATCTAGAGGTGGCTTCAACAAGAATAAGCCCTGCCCATATTATCCGAGTGGTCGATGTATAAAGGGTCCTAGATGCAATTTTCTTCATAACTAATCAGGAGGAGCAAGTAGTAATAGTAGGAGAAAGGTGATTTTGTACAGTGATATCGTCTCAGTTTTCTTTTAGTATATAGGCAATTTTGGTGTTCTATATTTGTAACTTGTGCAGATTAGTAGCTCAGCTTCATCTGATCTGGTACAATCTTTTCCAGTAGCTAGAGTCAGCTTGCTTCCGTATCAGTTTTTGTTGTTAATTTTTATGTTATCAGCTTCTAATAAAGCCGCAGGTGAGCGTTATGCCATATATTCTCCTAGTTTCCCTATGTCCCTGTGGTACTGTGCTTTGTTTTTGATAAGTTTCGGTTGACACACAAAGCCGTACAAGTTAAACCATAAAAAATTTAAGGGTGGCACAAAAAAAGGCAATTGTAGACTTTTCTTTTTGAAAACTTACAAGTTTGTTGGATGATTGTTACTGGTTGTATTGTATCGTATTGTTATTTTAAATATAATGTTTATTTTGATTGTTATTTCAATTGTTGATTGTATTGTTAAATTTGTTGAAAAGTGTCACTTTTATGTAACAATCGATTTGGTGTCAATCGTTCCCCTTCATTATTATTAAATATTTTATTTTATCAATTACCTTACTCTTTTGTATAATAAGTTTATCATTTATTTTTTCCTTATGAAATTGCAAGTTTATTCTTCATAGGACAAATGATATCCAATAATCATCCAAACAAGCTGTAAAGGACCATTTTGTTATTATGCAAACTAAGAAAAGGGCAAAGAGCTAAATATACCCATGTACTATGAGAAAAGGTTTAAATATATTCTTTGTTATATTTTGGGTCTAAATATACCCTTGCGATAATACTATTGGTTCAAATATACTCTTCTTCTGTGAAGTTTGTTCAAAATGGACATTCAATTCTACGTGGCACTGACAATTGATGAGCATGGATGCCACATGGCATGCCACCAGCGCCCTTAATCCATATATAAAAGATTAAAATTTGAGATATATATTTTTTATGATAGCGGTAATGGTGGCAATAGTGGTAAAAGAAAAAAATTTAGTGGTGGAAAAAAATAGAAGGGAGGGTTAAAAATGGGTTAGGGACGTTGAGGTGGCAAGCCATGTGTCATTCACCTCATCAAATGTCAGTGCCATGTAAGATTGGATGTCTACTTTGGATAAACTTAACGGATATATTTGAATTGATAGTATAACGACGGGTATATTTGAACTCAAAGAATAACGAGAGATAAACCTAAATCTTTTATGACAGTACAAGGGTATATTTGGCTTATCCAAGGATATGAAAGAGGATAGACTTCTCTTTTTCGACTTTTGTTGATTAGATTTCTAACTATTTTGACAATTCTCCCCAAGAATTAAAAAACCTCTATTTTCTTGTTTGATCATGTCATTTTTATTCGAGGACAAAGAACCAAAGTGTCGTTGAAAACACCCTTTCTTTTTACCAGATTCCTTTTCAGTTAATTGTAATCCTTTTGAATATTTGTTCATCTTTTACCAATATTTCTGAATTTGTCCTATAAAATCTCTTTTCATTCTTCTTCCAGCTGCATATGGCTAAAGTTTTAATCTTCCCAAGATGCACATCATTTCAACATCCTTCAACATCAACAGCTACGAATCACTAAACCAGTTTAGACTAAAACCACTCTCCAAAATCCTTTCTTTTTATTCTTCTTATATAAACCCCTGCTCTAAATTACCCCACTACAAAACCAAACTTGAAAAATCCCAATGCAAATGGAGAACAAATCATATGTTTTCCCAAACGAATCCACTACTTTCACTTTTAGAAACCAAATGCAAATACATGACCCAACTCAAACAAATTCAATCTCAGATGATTATTACTGGCCTATTCTCAAATGGGTTTGCTTCAAGTCGTTTAATAGCCTTTTCTGCCCTGTCAGAAAAGGGTGATCTTAATTATTGTAAAAATATTTTGTATAATATGGAAAACCCAAATACA
The DNA here is from genome assembly GCA_002018475.1 of Nicotiana obtusifolia. Classification (NCBI taxonomy): domain Eukaryota; kingdom Viridiplantae; phylum Streptophyta; class Magnoliopsida; order Solanales; family Solanaceae; genus Nicotiana; species Nicotiana obtusifolia. Next base: position 59,086 of record MCJB01031661.1, read on the forward strand.
TTTTCTTGGAATATGGCAATAAGGGGTTGTAGTGAAAGTGAAAACCCCAAAGATGGAATCTTTTTGTACAAACAAATGCTTAAAATGGAAAACCCGAATACATTTGCTTGGAATATGGATATAAGGGGCTGTAGTGAAAGTGAAAACCCCAAAGATTCAATTTTTGTTAACAAACAGATGCTTATAACTAAAGGGAGTGAATATAGTTGTTTGAAGCCTGACAATCATACTTTTCCTTTGTTGCTTAAGATATGTTCTAGATTGGATTTGTATTATATGGGTCAAGAGATTCTTGTGCATATTTTGAGGTTTGGTCATGATCAAGATGTGTTTGTGCACAATGCAATGATTCATTTTTTGGTTTCTTGTGGGAAGTTGGAGGACGCAAATAAGCTGTTTGATGAAAGTTCTTTGAGGGACCTAGTTTCTTGGAATTCACTGATTAATGGTTATGTTAGGAGTGGGAGACCGAGGGAGGCGTTGATGGTATTTGAGAAGATGAAAATGGCATATGTGGAGCCCGATGAAGTTACTATTATCGGGATAGCAGGGGCGTGTGGTCAGCTTAATAATTTGGAGCTAGGGAGGAAGTTACATAGCTATGTTATGGATACATGCTTGAATATTCGCGTACCACTTTGCAATGCACTCATAGACATGTATGTGAAGAATGAGAGTGTACACGAAGCAAAGGCTTTGTTTGATAGGATGGAGGAGAGGACTATGGTAAGTTGGACTACAATGATTAGTGGGTTTGCTAAATTAGGCCTTTTGGATGAGGCGAGGAGGCATTTCAACGAGATGCCAGAGAAAGGTATTGTACAGTGGAATGCATTGATTGGAGGATATGTCCAAGCTAAGCGTGGTAAAGAGGCACTGGCTTTGTTTCATGAAATGCAAACTATGAATGTAAAACCTGATGAAGTGACTATGGTTAGTTGCCTATCAGCTTGTGCACAACTTGGCGCACTTGATATTGGGATTTGGATTCACCACTACATCAAAAAACATAAGCTTTGTCTAACTGTTTCACTGGGAACCGCACTTGTTGATATGTATGCCAAGTGTGGTAATGTGGAAAAGGCACTTCAAATTTTTCATGAGATGCCCGTCAAAAACTCATTGAGTTGGACAGCTGCAATTGGTGCCTTAGCATTTCATGGAAATGGATGTGATGCTCTATCATATTTAGCAAAGATGGTTGACAGTGGCCTGATACCAGATGATGTCACATTTCTCGGGGTCTTATCAGCTTGTTGTCATGGAGGTTTGGTTGAAGAAGGGCAAAAGCTTTTTGCTGAAATGAGCGCAAATTTCCAAATTCTTCCTAAATCTAAGCATTACTGTTGCATGGTGGACCTTTTGGGCAGGGCAGGGCTTTTGCATGAAGCTTATGAGCTTGTCCAGAGAATGCCAATGGCCGCTGATGCTTCAATATGGGGAGCATTGTTTTTTGCTTGTCGAGTTCATGGGAACATCGAGATGGGGGAAAAGGCAGCTCTGAAACTTCTCGAGTTTGATCCTGGTGATAGTGGAACTTATGTCTTACTTGCTAATATGTATATTGAAGCTAATATGCGGCATAAGGCACGAGATGTTAGGAAGATGATGGATGAAAGAGGATTAGAAAAAACACCTGGTTGCAGCTCCATTGAAGTAAATGGAGAACTTTTTGAGTTTATTGTTAGAGACAAGACACATCCACAGTACGATCAGATTTATGAAAGTTTGATTCACTTAAAGAGACATATGGAAATAGTTAATTATTTTCCATTTACCGGATATGACCTCCTACTCGATACTGATGTTTACGGCGCAATATAAGAAATCTGTCGCCAAACCTACTTAAGTTACATAAAAGCTTGGCCCCACAGACGATGTTCCAATGCTTAGGAGGGGACAGGAGTCGACCTGCAATCGTCAGGCCATGAGCCTGACTACTTGATCAGCTCCTTCTCCTGCTGAGGTATTGTGACTTGCATTTGAACACTCCTGCATTACTCCATGGCTCATTTTAAGATCATATTATCTGAATATTAGGTGGTATCTTGCTAGATGTGAATTCTGTTTCTTTCTAAATTAGTTCCTGTTATGTTGACCAACTCTTAGGTCATATTTTAGCGGTTTAGTTATGCAACTCAACTCATTGTTTCAGGCGTAGTGGTCATCCTGATCTTTTAAGCTGAAGATGTAATCAAAATCCTACTCTTTGTTCTTGCTAAGTCAGTGAGAAAACGTTTACTCCTATTGTATCATATCTTGTAGCTTAATTGTAGATTTGGAGAGACAGAGTTATCAAAAGTTAGCTCTAAAAGTAGCTCGATTGTTGCTCTCTTAATTCTTAAACTCTTTCTCATAGTTGCCTTTATGGGTATCGTCGTCCTAGATTATGGAAAACATATTAACGGGTCTCAAAAATTGTAGCGGCTAATGCTTGCCATTCTTAAGGGGTCGTTTGGTACAATGGTGGGATAATGGTGGGATATCCCACTATTGTACCAAACGACCGGGGTAGGATATCTGATGATGCCCAATGATGCCCAAAACACACCTTGATAAGAGATATGCTACGGTCATATACAATATAATTTACCCAACTATGAGTCGGTATCAAATCCCACAGGGAGCTATGAAGCATTCTAGTTGACTCTATTACTAAATAATCTAAGTTGAACAAAAAGTCAAATATACTTGGATTTTGTGGATATTAACTAATGAATTAGATTCGACTAACTAACAACAAACTACTAGAAGTTGAAAATAACTTAAGTTGTAGATGATAAAAAGGCCTAAGGTAGAGAATCACTCAATTGCCGGGCTAACTTTCTATCAACCTTGGACCTAAAGTTGTTCGCTAGAGTTTCCCAACTACGAACGACACCATTTTTGAACTATTTTTCCCAAAATAATCAAGATAATAAACTCGTCCAGTTCTAGGTCACAGTCGAATCATGATGTCGCCATAACGATTCTAAATCGGGTTAAGTAATTCCTTAATTCAGCCCGAAGTACTGTTATTTGACTGACCCAACCTTGTCAATCTCTCCCAAAAATAACAAGAAATAGGGCATAAACAATTGCCAGCTCAAACAATTGAATTCATTAAACCCGCTTCCAACCAAATAGAATAAGTATCAATGATTCAGGAATTTTACTTAAAACAGCCCAACAACGGGTTCATCAATACCCTAAGCTAGGGAATTTAGCTACTCATGTTTATACTAAAAAACATAATGACTATTCTAAAAACAATCTCCATAGTAAATGAAAAATAAGAAAAGTTGAGAGAAACTCTTCAAATCTTTGATTAGGATGGTTTTTGGACTCTTCCAAGCCTTTACTTGCTTCGAAAATAGTGTTCTTTTCTTTCCAGGTCGAAATTGTGGTTGGGGAGGCCAAAAGAAGCTTTCATATCGTGTAAAATTTGCTCCAAAGACCAAAATATCCTTATAATTTTCGCCCAGAAATTTCTGCTCTTGCGCCGCGCGTACACCGTGCGCTCTGCATTTGATCTTGTCCAGATGAGTGCTCGCTGAGCACACATTAGAGGGAAAATGCGTTGTTTTTGCACTTTGTCCTTTTCAGCGAGCACTCATTAGAGGGAAAATGGCGTTGTTTTTGCACTTTGTCCTTTTGTTCAATTTGAGTAGATTTTCGTCTCAAAACTTTCAAAAATTCCTTCGATTCTTCTTTTAACTCCATATCAACCAAAGAGCATCAATTAGGTACAATTTTGGTGAGTTTTAACCGCTAAACTATTCAAGAACACTTGAGAATGAGGTTAAACTACAATCAAAATATAGAGAATTATGCCAAATATCACTACCCTACACTTAGGTTTTTGCTCGTCCTCGAGCAAAGAAGAGAAATGGTTCAATCTTAACACATAAGCAATCAAAACCAGTTCAAAACTTTTCAACAAGCAGATTCCGCTGAGATCAACCATGAAATTCAGAGGTCCTTTCTTTTACTCATACTTACACATTGAAAATCGAAACTTCGTGACCACATAAATTCCAATGTACCTCACAAGCAAAGAAGTGATCCAAAACTCACACATCATGTAACTAATCACATAACAATGGGGCAACTAGTAATCACGAACCCTCACACTCAGCAATGAATTTTCACATGCACATGAAACAGTACCATAACTTTGCCCATTTTGTTGCTATCCACTAATGTAGGCATCTCAAGTAAAGATCAAGTAGGACTTTTCTATGGTTGTGATGTAGGCTCACGGATATGTAGGATAATATGGGCAAGAATGACTCAACTCCCTATGGCACTACCATCACATGATACTTAAGTACATTCCTTTCTTCCTTTTTTTTTTTTTTGGTTTTTCTTCCTTTTCTTTTTTGAATAACATTCTCCCTTTTTAAATTACACACCAAAGTCAAGAACTTCTCATATCACCATGTATTGTCGAGCCATTGATCATAGTAGTCCAAATATAACCATCTTGTATGGTAACTTCAAAACCAACAATGCCTCCTTGAGCACCCCCCCCTACCTTACATACATATCTCTTAAGGTTGTGCATATCTTCACCAGATTTCTAGGCATGTTCATAAAATTCACAATTTAGTTACACATCAACAACACAAGATCTGTCATTTACATTTCTTTTATTTTGCACTAAAAAGCACAATTGACATCCCTTTTCTTTTGTTTCTCACACTACTTCCTTCACGCACTAAGTACTTTCACAATGTTCAAGTGACGTGTGCCATTAAGGACTAGAGTAAGAATTTATGCAATTAACTTCACAGGCTAAGGGGCATAATAAGGCTATCAAAGAAAGAAGGTGAACATGTCATTAGGCACAAAGGGGTTATCTAGGGATAATTTACAATTGTAGTAGGTCAATTTAGGCTCGTGTGGCTAGACAAAGATGTCCTACAATCATTTCCTACTTGAGAACATCCTACGATTTCGCCTCAAACAACAAGCTGGGAAAGTTCTAGATTAACATGTGAACATGGAAATGCTCAATTAGAACCACCACTCTATGTACATGGAATTCAATGTTCACTCAATTTCAACCCTCAATATGCAAGCATGTGATGAAAAAGAAAATTCAAGCATACTTGGTGGCTCTCAGAGAAGACTGCATATCAAGGTTCAGAACTTTCTTTAAAACAAGCAATATTTTTTTTAGTTTTTTTTTCATATTCTAAGAATGCTCGGTTCAAGAAATAGCTCCTTAGGAAAGAACCATGGCAAAGAAAACCCAAGAAGAATAAAATAATAAAAATTGAAAAAAATATTCATAAACATAGTAGACTCTCACCCACACTTATGATCGTGCATTGTTCCCAATGCACACAAATAAAACAAGTAGGGTGTAGAGAAACTTCCCTAAACTGTCACATCAATAGTGGCTCCATCCTCTGGCCTCGAGCCAGTAGCAATGTCACCAAGAGAAGCAGTAGCAGCAAAAGTGGTAGCAACAATCACATCTCAACATAGAATAACCAGGGACTTGGAATTGGGAGTGAGAAATTGCAGCGGGGGAGTGAAACCGTGCACCGTGAGGTCAACGAGCGTTCTTACTCTGCTGCTCCAGATGAAAAAGCCGAACGCCTTTTGCTTCATTTTGCATTTCTTGGCTTTCATATGAGGAATCTCATTTTGTCGTCTTGCACCTTCAATCTTCAAAGTGTACAACTCTTGCCTTTCCTTTTCGCAATCCCTCGTTGATTCATGTGTTTCAATTCACATATCACCACACAACTCTAGTGTCGAAAAATACTTGGAATGAGACATCAAGCCTCCACATTGCAATTTTGTCCGAATCTTAGACATTCTGTTTTTCCCTCGAATAGTCAATTTCAATCATATGTTCAATTATGCATGTTGACTCTAATTCTAATTTTTTTCTGGCATCGCCAACAAGTATGGAGTCGGTTGGCGGATGTTAAGTTCTTGATTCAAGCTCCAAACTATTTCGGAGACTATTTTCCAAGAACTCCTCTAAGGCTTTTTGCTCTTGGTTTCCTTCTTCACATAGGCACTTCATCATGAGTTTGAACTCTTCATTTTGCCCCTGCTCATTTTCTTCCATATTCAACGCCCTATATATGTCAAAACAAAAAGTAGAATCGTCATAGTGGGGTTCGGGAAAGGGAAGGACAAACAAGCACAATTGCCGAAATGACCATTTTAACCACCACACCTATCGCATATACTCCACTATTGGGTTTGAGATTGTGCGCACAACCCGTCCTCCGGAGAATTTAAACAAATTTGCCATGAGTATGGTCCTCCATAATAAGGACTTGGGTCATCGAACAACTACCATCCGACCAATTTTCATTAAGTGATGCCATTTTCAAAAAACTAAGAAAATAAACAAGAAAAATAAAAAATAAAACAAACAGAGATAAGAAAAATGACGACACAAATATCCACAAGTTTGGACCAAAGCACGTATGCTTACTTCCCAAACAACCTAAACACTTGGCAATTTAAAATAAAAAATTCAGCTTTGAACACTTATCAATTTTATTTTATCAACTAAAACTTAAACTGTTAGCTCCCCGGCAACGACGCCAAAATTGATGACGTCCAAAATACACCTCGATAAGAGATATGCTACGGTCATATGCTATATAATTTATCCAACTATGAGTCGGGATCGAATCCCACAAGGAGCTATGAACCGTTCTAGTTGACTCAATTACTAAATAATCTAAGTTGAACAAAAAGGACAAATATACTTGGATTTTGTGGATACTAACTAATGAATTAGATTCGACTAACTAACAACAAACTACTAGAAGTCGAGAATAACTTAAGTTCTAGATGATAAAAAGGCCTAAAGTAGAGAATCCCCCAATTGCCGGGCTAACTCTGAGTGAAATCCTGAAACTTTGTTTGACATTATTCTATCAACCTTGGACCTAAAGTTGTTCGCTAGAGTTTCCCTATTACTAACAACACCATTTTTGAACTATTTTTCCCGAAATAATCAAAATAATAAACTCGTCCAATTCTAGGTCACAGTTGAATCATGATGTCCCCATAACGATTCTAAATCGGGTTAAGTAATTCCTTTATTCAGCTCGAAGTACTGTTATTTGACTGACCCAACCTTGTCAATCTTTCCCAAGAATAACAAGAAATAGGGCATAAACAATTGCAAGCTCAAACAATTGAATTCATTAAAACCGCAGCCAAACAAATAGGATAAGTATCAACGATTCAGGAATATTTACTCAAAATAGCCCAACAACGGGTTCATCAATACCCTGGCTAGGGAAATTAGCTACTCGTGTTTATACTAAAAAACATAATGACTATTCTCAAAACAATCTCCATAGTAAACAAAAAATAAGAAAACTTGAGCGGAACTCTTCAAATCTTCAATTAGGATGGTTTTTGGACTCTTCCAAGCCCTTACTTGCTTCGAAAGTAGTGTTCTCTTCTTTCCAGGCCGAGATTGTGGCTGGGGAGGCATAAAGAAGCTTTTATATCAAGTAAAATTTGCTCCAAAGACCAAAATATCCTTATAATTTTTGCCCAGAAATTTCTGTTTGCGCGCCAGGCTCGCCCCGCGCGCACACCGTGCGCTTTGCATTTGATCTTGTCCAAATGAGCGCACATTAGAGGGAAAATGCGTTGTTTTTGCACTTTGTCCTTTTCTTCAATTTGAGGAGATTTTCGTCCCAAAACTTCAAAAATTCCTTCAATTCTTCTCTCAACTCCCTATTAACCAAAAAGCATCAATTAGGCACAATTTTGGTTAGTTTTAACCAGTAAACTATTCAAGAACACTTGAGAATGAGGTTAAACTGCTATCAAAATATAGAGAATTATGCCAAATATCAATATCCCAGTCCACCATTGTACCAAACGACCCCTTAAGAATGGCGTAGTCGTGGGATTAGCTATCCCACCTTCTATATTGGATAGCTAATCCCACCACTTTAGTATAAAAGTTATCTCCGGATTAGCTAATACCTTAACCAAACATTGGATAAATACAATTTCAAACTCTATCTCGGGATTATTATCATTATCCCATGTACCAAACGACTCCTAAAAGTTGTAAGGAAATATAGTGTCACAAGATTGTTTCATCCAGAAGTATAATATATGATCAATCCATTCGCCATTGAAGGTTTAATAAATCTCATAGCCTTTTGTTTCTCTCCAAGACATGGCCCAAGTATTCTATCACCGTTTCTCCCTCCCTTTTCTTTTCCCTCTTCAACAACAACTAACACAACAACCTGGTGAAATTACACAAGTGGGGTTTGGGGAGGGTAGTGTGTTCGGAGACTTTACCCCTACCTCGGGAGCAGGGAGACTGTTCCCGATAGACCCACGGCTTTTCTTTTCCCTCTTCATTGGTACCAAATGCTGACATCCCACAAGAATAGTTGTACTGTGAAATATACTTATTGTTTGAATTTCTTTCAAACAGGAGCACAGTTAGCTGGTCCGGTACAAAGATGGCGAGATGACGGATGAGCTAAAAGGTTTCATCTGTGACATTTTCTCAGCATATATTGGCAGCAGCCAAATACAAACCCAGTTCAAGGAAGGAGTTCTTCTACTCCTGGATTTCCAGAAGTGGATGATAATCCAATATCAGAACCTGAATTTACCATGGCTCTGTTCACAATGGGATGAGAAAGGCTGATGGATGAGAGGAGTCCGGGTTATCCAAATGTTTTTCAACACTCCATCCGCTTAGTATATTTAGACTTTGTTGCAGAGGCTAATTGGGCGACTGGAGAGCCTAAACGTCATTGAGGATGAGTTCATCGGTCAACAAACGAATTCTATCTACAAATGCTAATATTATGGATCGGTCAGACTTGTCATGATTGATTGTCTCATACACTTAGATCAGACAAGCTTGGAGAGGTGATCTGAATCTCTATCAGAGAAAACTAGAGAACTGAACTTAATGTGCAAAGGTGGTACTATCTACAGATGATTCAGATTCGGGCCCAAAGTTGAAGCCGAAACCTAGTGGTCATCAAAAAGTTCTGTGAAAATGTGATTTGCTTCTTTTCTAGATCATGAATTTCCTTGTATTACTAGTCATTGATGGGGTCTTCATGCTAGACTTGATGACCTAGTGAAAACTTTAAAGCGAATAAGCATTTACTCAACTCCCAAACTCAAGGAAGACTAGCCCTTGTATTACTACTAATCATTAAGTTTGAGAAACCTTAAAACTTAAACATAAAAAGTATTTTGGAACAAGATGAATGACAAGAACAATTAGTAGACATCGGGTGAAATTTGGGCCCCGCGAATACTCTTACTGACATTGTGAGGCTATATCATTAATTCGTTAGTTTTATGTGGACTGTCAGCCTATCGCGACCCTCCTCCTTCATTCGGACTTGAAACCGACAATGTGAACAAGCTCACGAATAGAGTTTAGTCATGGTAATATATTTACTTTAGATCTTATGTATTATTAGAGATTCTTATGCCAGTAGGAACTAGGAAGTATAGCAAGCTTCAGAGACTAATTGGCAGAATTGACCTTGTTGATTTAGATAAGCAAACGGAATAAGATTTTTTTTTTTCCGGTTTAATCCCAAAACTCCGCTAATCTGACTAATTCTATTTTGCCAGGTGAGTCCACAAAATAGGTAAATCGCTCCCTATAAAAAAGTTCTCCATTCTTCATTTCGAAAGCTTGAACTTGAAAACTCTAGTTAAGTTTAAGTTCAACTAACCCACCAGTCCTCAGTGGTAAATAAGCCGGTTCAGTTTGAACAACCTGTAATGCAGCTCTAGAGAGCGGAAATTTACAGCTCGTTTGGATGGTTGTTATATATTGTTTCATAATGTATCGTATCGTATTATATTGTACTGTATCGTTTGATAAATATAATATTTGCATAGATTGTATCGTTTATCGTCGTTTTATGATATCATGCACCATCAATATAAAAAATAAACTATGATACGAGATAGAATTGTTTTATAAAAAGGTAGGGTAAATGATAAAATAAAATTATGTAATAATAATGAAGGCGAGATAGAGAAGAAGATATGATAACGACGCGACCATACCAAATCGGTCATAAAGTGGCACATTTGGTCGTTACGTAACGACGGGTACAATACAATAAAATTCAATCAAAACAAACATCGTATTTAAAGTAACAATACGATACAATACAATACATAACAAGCATCCGAACAAGCTGTAAGTATAAATGAAGTGATATTGCCGTGTTTCCTCGCCTGTTAATTTATCAAAATCACATATTTACTAATATCCAACCGTTGTCTCTTTACTTTCTCCCCAATTCCTTCTATACCAATCACAGATGTTAATGTCGAATGCTTCGGTACATCTACACAAGCCCTTGTAAAGCTCAACAGAGTTTACCCAATATGAAATGCAATTCAACTGCAAAATCTCATTTTTCATAACAGATCTCACAAGAATCTATTTGAGGCAGAAAAACAAAAACAAAAGGTTCATTCCTCTTCGTATTTCTCCCAGGCAATAGAATCAGGACAGCGAAAGTAAAAGTAGACATTCTTTCTGTGACAAAGTTCTGAGATCATGGCTAATATTCAAAACAGAACATGTGGTACTAAGCTCCAACATCTAACGAAACTGTCAAACGCGGTGTTTCTTTCTGTTCTTATTTACCACTAGACTATATTTCTCTAATGTAACACAGAAGCAACAGGAAAAATAAGATCTATAAGGAGAACGTGAACGAAAAGAAAAAAGGGAAAATGCTGTGACCTAGAAGAAAAATACGAAGCCAGTTCCCTATGGTGCTAGTTATTTGCTTCACCGCTTCGCTGTATCAATCACCACTTCCGAGTAGCAAATTGGGCAAGCCTAACACATTAATGAATGGCTTAGCAATGGAATACATGTTAAATGATGCACATAAGGAAATGTTTTTAAAGGGTCCAATTGATTACTTTGTTGATACTTAGCCATCTGCTGCCACAACCAGCATGATAGAGATGTTTGCAGGGAAGAGTGATCTGTCGGTCATTTCGTTTGTACTCCATCTGGCAGATGACACACCTGGAAATAAGAAGGAAAATATGTTGTGACCAGTGAAAACCTTTGCTACAATACCTTGCCCACAATACTAGGCAAAGATAATCATGATAGACAATAATAATAATTTTCAGGATAGAAGTAATAGATAATAAAGATTGACACTTTTCATTCAGTAATCTCAGAATTCAATTACATATGGGGAGAAAACAAACAAAACAAACAAATAAAAACATACACCGTCACATACATATATTAAACTCCACAATATGCAGAATATAACATCTCTCAAAGGAAGTCTGGAAAAGAATATGCGCAAGCGAAACATAAAAGGACATGATACCAACCAAGGGACAAGGTAATATAGAATACTGTGGTAAAATATCTATATTTAAACTTAAAAAAGATAAAGAGTAGAAACCCATGCGCTATTCAGATGAAGAAGATTGTTGATGAGAAACATAAAAGACAACTAGTCACATATAGAAAGACAACCCACCAGCCTATTATACTTTGAAGAAACATAAAAATCGGCACAGAACAAGAAGCATACAAATAAAATTTTATTACGTCAGAGCTTAGGATTATTAGACATTGTTCATTTTTCCATTAGAAGGTGTGAGCTGTTAGCCTTGGTGGGCAACAGGAGGGGTAGAGGTAGGCCTAAGAAGTCTTGGAGAGAGGTTATTAGGCGGGACATGGCGCAGCTGGAGCTGACTAAGGACATGGCCCTAGACAGGAGGGTGTGGAGGTCAAAGATTAGGGTAGAAGGTTAGTAGGTAGTCGAGTGTTTCTCTTTGTCTTACTCAGTTCGCTAGCATTAGTGTTAGTATGTTATCTTTTATTCATAGATGGCTATTACTATCTAAAGTTTGACTGCATTCTTGGATTCTATCTTATTTCATCTTGTTGTTATTCTTACTTGTTGCAATTACCTTTACTTTTTCGATCGTTCTCTAGCCGAGGGTCTATCGGAAACAGCCTCTCCGCCCTTCCAGGGGTAGGGGCAAGGTTGCGTACATCTTACCCTCCCCATACCCCACTTTCGGAAACTACTGGGTTTGTTGTTGTTCATTTTTCCATTAGTTGCCCTTATTTATAGGAAGAGATTCTCGATGGGTTTGTTCTACCTTTCCTTTCTTGATCTCTTTCTTGAGAATAAGCCACACTTAAACTTTGTGATTGGAAGCAAGGAGATCTGATCTTGGGAAAGACCTCTGCTTTGAGCTCCAACAGCCTCCCCCAATTCGAGTAATTCCTGTAATTCAATCCACATAGAATTAACACTACATGTTTTACCAGGTCTCCAACATAATAAAGAAAAACTAAAACATTACTTACGGATTATCACTTAAACAAAAGGAAAAAATCATTTATTCTCTTCGATGAATATCTGCAGAGAATAATGTGAACACTGGACAGTATGTAATGCAGGAACATCAGTTACACTACTCATCAGCTATAATTTTTTTAATATGATATCTAAATCAATTTGCTTAAATAGTATCATCATCAAGACTGTATCGTATATGAAAAAATGGTTCAATGATGAGAACGATCTGATATGAAAACTTCCACAAGGAGCCGTGAGCATCAAAACACTCTTTAGCAAAGAAGAATAAACTCAATAATCTCCTGATTTTACATAATCCTGCTCTTCTTTTTTTCTCTTTTTACACGTAGTACATGCAAAGGATTTTTCAGAAGTTGCAGATCAACTGGTGATCTGATGCAGTTGGAAATCTTATCATACACTAGTTCGGGTATTAGTAGGTCAGATATTTATCCCTTTAAGTTACACAACATTAGTAGGTCTAAGCTTATTCACTCAATTCATGTCTTGAGGGCAGCTCTAAAAACAACACTTTGCTGGTCATCGGCTGCATGGAGCAATTCTTTGTTCAGAGGACCTTAAAAGAATTATAAAGATGATCAATTCAACCTCGAGAAAACAGTGTTGACATTTTCAAAATTGAATCACAAAAAATTGTATCAAATATCAGTTTCATCTGTCATGTGACACTAAGCCACCATTCTCATTCTCGTCAATGATGCACATCACATGTCTACAACAACAACAACTAACTCTCTATCCCAAGCTAGATTGGGTCAACTAGATGAATCCTTAATATCCATTTCACTCCATCTAGACTCGTAGGTGATAGAGATTCCAGAAAAAATATACCGTATCTTACAGGGCTCCTCATGGCAATAAACATTACACATTAACCTGCATAACTTTGAAAACTAATTCTCTGCCTCTAATAACCAAGGCATTACTAAAAGAACTGCGAAATGAGATTCTCGATGTCTCTCAAATGGATCACAAGATAATGATACTATTTGATGGTGCACAAGATAATGATAATATAAGTCTAATAAGTGGAGATGACAGAAATTTTACAAATCAAACCTCATAAGTCATGTTGTCAGGGTCGATGTTATCTTGCCAAACAACCTGCATTAATTTACAAAATAGATGAATGAAACTAGTCAGTAATTCAAATCAGGACAACAGCCCATGCTTACTTAGCAGCCAGAAGCACCCTGAAAACATCAGCAGGAATAGAAAATGCAAGACTCCTCTTGTTACTATTACACTTTTTCCTATTCGTCGAAAGAGTAGTTTAAAACTATTTAAAACATCTAGCTGTTATATCATTTGTCTGCTTTGAAATCATTACTATCGTCAGTGGCGGATCCAGGATTTTAAGGTCGTGGGTGCTCACTTTCTGGCCATATAAAAAAATTGGTTCATGCAAGAATCGATCCGTAATCACTTTATATTTGTGCACTCTATTCTTACCTCTTAACCAAAGCACCCATAAAATTTTTTGTTTAATGGGTGCTTGCTAGTTCTTTATATCAATATTCCCTGTATTTTCTATATAATTATATAGTGTTTGTGTCGGGTTAATGGATACTTCAGCACCCGGTACGTATAATGTGGATCCGCCACTGACTATAGTTACAACCACAACACAGAGAGCAGTTCTGTTGTAGTATGCAGATACTATGAATAAGAAAGTCGAGGTGGTGGTTACACATCAGCTGGACTAATGACAATGGCATGAAAGAGAAAAGAAACATAACTTTGAAATAAAACTCCATACCTCACTGTCACGACTATTAATTTGACCCCTGGGACCTGAAAAAGAGCAAAGGGACATGCTTAGTGATAACCTAATGTATCATAAGAGTAGGAAGCTCTTTATGAATAGCACAAGCAATAGCAGCAGAAACGATGACAAATGAGACCGCAAATGCTCAAAGGCATAAGGTCCAACACTGACATATTCCATACAATTTTTGCTGCGTTCAGATCGACCTATTTACTTTTTAAACTCAATTCCATCACAAATTTCAGATGTATAATCGATATAGATTGCAGCACAGAATGCATAAATAGAGGAATGTACTAAAACATGCTTCTAGACAGCTGCCTTCCAGAAGGAAACTATCATTATTAAGTAAAACTATGTTTCATTGGGTAGTCTGATTTGCAGCTAAACAGTTATAAGCATTACATTGCTTCCTTCTTAAAAAAGCACTAGGCAATTATTTTCTCGCTTCATCTTATATGCTCCTTAGGTTACTTTTGCCACACACATAACTTTCAGAAATTGATATATGGAAAACAGAAAGAAACTTGTAAGTTGTAACCAGTTATCATAAAGAAGAAAATGTCACTGAGCTTTTCTGAATAACATTTATCATTGAAGCAGCAAAAGCAGAAGGTTTTAGAGAATACAGAAACAGAGGGAAGCGGATCTAGAGAGTGTAATAAAGCAACCTTAGCACCATCACTTTGGCTTAGGAATGTATAATGTACTAATATTTAGTTTATTTCATAAACGCACTCTCCACAGACTTATTAAAATGTATTTACAGGCAGATCTTCAATTTGATAAATGATCTGTCCCATCTAGAATGTTGGCAGTGTGACCAGCCATTTCTATCGTGTATACAAAATTGGTACTAAAAGAGATGGTCTTCAGAATGTCTCTTTTACTGAAACAGCAGAAAAACGTCTCAATGCCTTCAGAGGATCAACTTGAGTCAACTACTGCAGACTACAGGCTACCACCAATCTCATATGATGAGCATGAATCAATGAAAGGATTATCAGACTAGAGGAATTTGTTTATGGTGTCGGATGGCCTTCTTCTAACCCATCCAAGTCAAATTTGGTTGGTTGACTAATAAACTTTGAGTGGGCATTGCGGAAGACTCGTTCAAACATGAGGCTTATAGCTCAATAGCTTTCAAGACAGCAAGATGACCACTGGAAGGTGAGTGCTGTCATTTCACCTATTAAACCAGATACAACTATGAGATGCAAAAGAACAGTAGATCCCTGTCCTTGATGCTCAGAGCTATAGGAGTAAAGGAGAAGGTGTAAAGACATCGAATTATGGTTTTAAAGGGTTGATCCTAGTATACAAATGGCTGTGAGATTCTGTAATCTTTTGTTTATTAAATAATAAAAACTAATAACAAATAAAACAAGAAAACACAGGGAGATGTCTTTACAGTAGGAATGAGCTGCAAGGGTGCTAACTAATGCAGATATTCATGGGTGTTTTTTTCATCAGTTAGCAATCAAAAAAAATTATTCATGGTAAGTAATCATCAAATCATACCCGGTGCATTTTCCTAACAATATTTAGTCATATACAGAGCGCAATTAGAATAAAGAGAGAAACTGTGGAAGATGTTTCTGTACACATAGGCTTCCAACATTCTATTTTTTTGAGAATGGTGACATATTATATATTTGTAGCACAACGGCTCTGCTAAAACATTCTCTGCTTTTGTTGGGTTTTTTTCAAAAACTTGTACATATCAACTGCAGTAGAAAGACAGTGAAAAGGGTACTTACATTCCACAGAATTAGTGCGTGAATTGGAGCCTGAAATTTCTTCTCTATGCATATTTGCAGCTACGTTCTGGTCACCGATGGCGGTTGAAGGGTTCTCTAAATGTCTATCATGCTCCTCGATTCCAGATACATGATCATTAACCACATATTCATGACCATAGTCGTAATATGAGAAACTACCTGCTTCGGAGTACCCAAATTTGTAGGGATTGGTACTGATGGATGGGTATAAACTCTCCTGCAAGGATCAGAGAAGTCATATCGCACTGTTATTGAAATTCTTGCTCTACATTTCCATGTGACTGACAGTTTGATATAGACGAATCCAAAGATGCATGAAGAGAATGTACATGTTGCAGTTAAATGATATCCAAAGGTACCTCTAAGGTCCTCATATGCTTAGCAATTAGTGGCAGAGTTCCTTAGTTTGCTAGTGTCCATTAAATGCAGCATAGTTGCTAAATATGCAGTTGATACATGTAGTACCTGTGTACTAAGGCATGGTTCTGAATCTGCTCTTTGCACATTACTAGACAAATTTATGTACATAATACAACACCACATACTTGATAAACAAATTTCCACTTTCTCACGGTATTTCTTTTTTCATATTCATGAGCACTTTTTGAAATATCTGGTTATCCAATCATGATTTAATATATGTCCAAGCTCGTGCAGTTAATTCTACTAATTTAAAACTGATCATTGTTCCAGTTGTACTCTCATTTGTACAGGTTTCTTTGCACAATCCTGCATAACAAGGGTCAAGGGCAGAAGTTGGAAATGCAGTATCAGAATGAAAGTAGGCGAATGCACAACAAGGATGTAGACCGAAAAGATGATCAATTTCTGTAAAACAACTGAATGTACCTGACCAAAGGGAGGATCGGCAAATATATAGTTTACATGGTCATATGTAAAACCTCCAAAGAAATCCATAAAGCTTCCAATTGAATTATAAGGCATAGCAGCGTTCGTGTAATGAATTTCCATTTGCTGATTCCAGTTCATGGTGGATTACTAGTCTGCAACAAATTGGTATATTCTTCGTGTCAACTCTTTAAGGTAAAGTAGCTATAAAGACTACAAAACTCCATAAATCATATTTACCACTAATTCTTCAGGAAAGCAGAGAGATGAATAATCAACATATGAAACTCAGATTTCAAGATAAGCGATGTGGATCCTCTTCAGATTTGACAATCCAATTAAAACAAAAGAATCAGTTTCTTTTAACATCATCTGTAAACCAAACCAAAAGAAGATTAGAAGACAAAATGCATAAACTATATCGCTGTAGGTACAAGAAATGTAAAAGATTACCGAGAGAGAAAAACCAAGAAGCAAACAATTACTATCAAGAAATTATAATTAACTTTTTAAAGCAGAAAATTACAACTAATGGAAACAGTTATTCCGAACCTTACTTCTCTTCAAAAACAGTACAAATATTTTCCAGCACTCTCTCAGTAACCAAAATGTATTGCAACAGTTCAACACCAATTCATTTGAAATTAACAACATACTGGCACATTATACTTGAGAAATTCAGAGCTAAGGGCAAACTGCTCAATATCAAGAAACTTCAAATAAATCAATCAGTCATAATATAATGCTGCAAAAAACACAAATAATGCACAGTGAAATTTTCCTTTTTTATTTTTTTTGTTGGAACAATTTCCAGCATTTTCTCAGTAGCCAAACATATCACACCAACAATTTAACTGAAATTACCACCATTGCCAAATTATACTTGAAAATTTTTGGACCAAAACCAAATTTCAGCTAAATCAAAATTCTTTAAATTTTGCAAAAAACACATAGAACGCACACAAAAATTTAATCTTTTTTCTTTTCTCTTCTTTGGGGGAAGAATATACAGCATTTTCTCAGCAACCAAACAGATGGCAACAACAATTCGGACGCAACTAACATCACGTTAGGCACATTTGCTTGAGAAACTCCTGATAACAACCAAAATTGCTCCATAACATATTACTATTAATTGCTTGATTTTGCTATATATAAAAACCACATTTGGCACATTTCAGTTGAGATCACCAAAAGAAATAATCAAACGAAATTAACACTGCATTTGCACATTTCAGTTGAAAATTTTCGGAGCTCAAAAAATAAAAAAAACGCAAATGCACAAAAATTTGTAAAAAAAAGTTTGAAGATTTCCGGTGGAGAGAGTTTCCAGCATTTTCTCAACAACTTAACAGATTGCAACAACAATTCGAACGAAATAAACACCGCATTCAGCACATTTAACTTGAAAAAAATCGGAGAAAAAACCAAACAACTCCATAACCTATCATTAATTCCCAGATATTGCTTTTTACACAGAATGCGCATAAAAAAGGGCACATTTTCTCAGCAACAAAACAGATCACAAGAAACAATTCGAACGAATTTTACACCGCATTTTGTACATTTTTAGAAGAAAATTCAGAACTCACCATACAGAAGCGATTACCGAGTAATAATAGCTAAAACTGAATCAAATCTAATGGAATGGAATTAAAATGAAAGGAAGATAAAGAGTTGAAGAAAGGAACAATATATTCTGAGAATTAATAAAGAGAACCGACATTTGCTTTGCCTTTTTTACGCAGTCGTCAAGCTCCTCATCAAAGTCACTCTCTCTCTCCTCTCTCTCTCTCTCTCTCTCTCTCTCTCTCTCTCTCTCTCTCTCTCTCTCTTCCGGTTTTGCTGTGTCTCTTTTGTAAGAAAATAGCATGAAAGAGAGAAGAAGAAGACAGTTTGCAATTGAGTTTATTTTTCTACCTTCTCTCTCTCTCCCCCCATTTCTATAAAGATGGATAAGGAATAAAGTACAACCTTTAGAGCACAGTGTACTATGGCTGCTAATTTTTTTCCTTTACCTCTTTTATTATTTTTAAATTTTTAAAGAGCTAGTTATGCGAGGATTATAATGCAAAAAATATTTATGTGACGAATAATGCATGTACTAATTATAGGTTCAACTAAACATATAACAATAAAACAATTAACTCTTAGTCCCAAACAAGTCCGTTCTTTTCCTTCTTTGGGCTCGGGTCGATAGTAGCCGTGGTAGTAATGCCCCAGAGCCCAGCTACCGACCCAAAACGCCGATCGGGAAAGTCATAAAGGGACGTTAAACGTAATTCTAGAAGGGCCTTCCCGCAAAAAAAACGAGTAAGTGAAAGTTTTTTAGACTAGTCCCACTAAGATGGCGAGGAAACTGACTTCCGAGAGAGATTAGGGGATCCTAATGTTAGTTGTATTATGAGAATTAACCATTAAATTGATTAGTTTTACGCTATCAGCCAACCTACAATAATAATTTCTTTTATCGAGACTTGAAACCGATAATACGATCAAGCTTATATAGTGGAGTTAGCATCAAATTTTCAAATACTCTTTTCATTCATTTTTACTTGTCCACGGCTGACTTTGCACACCCATAAAGAAATAATAAATAAAGTGCATAATTTTCTATAATACTCATATTAATTGGTGTATAATCTTAATGAATTTAAAAAATAATTTGAAATGAGTAATTAATGCAAAGGGTAAAATAGGAAAAATAAATTACTTTTCTCTTGATATGCGAAAGTGGATAAGTAAAAGTGAAAATCTATTTTTAAAATAGTGGACAAGTAAAAATGAACTGAGGTAGTAGATGTTAATCATGAAAGGATGTAGCCTAGTGGTCAATAAAATGAATTGAAAATCACAAGGTCTCATATTTAAATTTCAATACTCAATAATTCTTTGAACTTGTCCAAATCTGATATAATTATTCAATACTTATGCCGGTAAAAATAGCAAATACATTATAAAATTAAAATTAGTCCAGACACACGATTATAAAAAAAAAAAAAATCTAGCTACTAGCTTCGTTGGATTTAACTTGTCTATTTTTAGTTGATGGTGCTGGTTTATATGGTAAATGAAGGGTCAAATCCATGCAAAAACTTCACCAATAGTGCACCCGCGAGGATATAAGAGAATTAAGTGATTAGACATATCTATTAAGAGATCCGTCCCGTGCACAATACATTTCGTATTCACGCAGGATCTAGGGAAAGGTCAGTCTATCCTCGTGCAAGTATCAGTGAAGGTTTCCACAACTCGAACTCGAAACCTACAAATCACATAAAGATAATTTTACTATTACTCCAAAACTCCGCTTGTAAACATATTTATAAATTAGTCGAAGTCGCACAAACTGCATATCCAAATACACAATTATAAAAGAAATCTATTAACCTCATTGGATTTAAGTTATCTATTGTATTCATTAATTTAATGTAAGTGCAGATAAAAATTCACAAAAAATAATTTCCTCTGGAAATTTATAGAATATTTTACTCCTTTGTTTTTCTCAAATGATGATTGAAACACACGCGTGAGCTACTCACACGTAGCGCGTGAATAGTGAAATGTTTATGTAGGACAATAGGACTTAACAGAGGCATGCAAACTCCGTTACAGATCACGTAAAAGGAAAGTAACCCATGCACAGCAGTGCATGATCAGTTAAATCACCGACCAATCAAATCACGAGTTAGAGACACTTGTCACTTTTTGGTAACGGCATGTATTTTGTTAAAGGGCGGTGAGCTAATTTCATAACTAGCTGATCGGTTTCCAAATTAATATAATGTACTAGTAAAAAATAGCTAATGAGCGAGGATTTGAAGTGTATAGGTTTGAAATGTTATTCAATTTGTGAACTATTTGAGTTATGGCAGAGGCGGATGTAATGTTCTACCGGCAAATTCAGCTAAACTCATAATTTTCGACGTGGAATAATAATTTTTATGTAAAATTATTAAAATTACATAAGTAGTAGATATGAAATCAATACTAAAAACCTCTAAAGTTGAACCCTTATGGTTTAAATCCTGAATCACCTCTGATTACTGGGTCCGAAATCTATATTTATTCATATTTAGTAGAATTGTTGATATATTTATATATATATATATATATATATATATATATATATATATATATATATATAAATAAATAAATAAGAGGGCATTGAATCCTTCTCTCAAATTTCAGAATTCTCTGTACACATTCCCTCTCTTCAAAACCCTCACAACACTTAAGAGCTGTATACCCTATAAGTTTTTGAGTTTCAATTTTTTAATATCTGTATTTTAATTTCTTGTTATCAATAATACTTCTGGTCGACTCTGCCGCCAGATTTATGTTTTAATCTTATGTTAACATACTTGCATCAGAGCCTATTTTATTTAGCATACGTTTACATATGGTCGGATTTGCCGCCTGAGTTTTTATTTATTTATTTATTGCTTCCTATTCCTCGTATATATATATATATATATACACACAACACTTAAGAGCTGTATACCCTATAAGTTTTTGAGTTTTAATTTTTTAATATCTGTATTTTAATTTCTTGTTATTAATAATACTTCTGGTCGGCTCTGCCGCCAGATTTATGTTTTAATCTTGTGTTAACCATACTTGCATTCAGAGCCTAATTTATTTAGCATACGTTTGCATATAGTCGAATTTGCCGCCTGAATTTTTATTTATTTATTGCTTCCTATTCCTCGTATGTATATATATATATATATATATATATATATATATATATATATATATATTAGCTTAGATGCTATCTCTGTCCCTAGCCCCACTCCATTATTTTATAGTAGCATAGAAAAAAGGTAGAAAAACATGTGAAAAAGGCAATTACCGGTTTCTTGTTCTTTACTTCTTTCATATAGTGGAAAACTATAGCTTTATCTTTTGGCTTTGCCTTTACGGTTTGTCCAATATATATAAGAAAAATAAGAGATTTTCTAAACCTCATATTGACTGAAGAAAAGAAAAAGAGAAAATGACACTTCTATAAAACATAGTACTACTAGTTTTTATTGTGGATTATCAATTCATGAAAAAAAAAAACTTCGGTAATATATTAAAGTAGTTAACCAAAAGCTTATAAGAAAATCATTTTTCCTAATTCATTTTAAAAATAGAAAATCTTAAATAGAAATGAGTAAATTAAATATAGAAGAAATTAGATAGTACAAGATTAAAGCGGTACATTCTTAATATAGATCCTTCAAACGTAGTATTCAAATAGGTAATTGTTATTTACGAATTACGAGAATTCCTAATTTTCCGAACTTACCAATAACCTGTCAATACTCACGAATAGTTCATTTGTGAATGTCACGAATAAATCTGCAAAATTTATATTTGATGAAATTCAGATTAATTATAATGATAACATATTAGAATGTGTTAATTTCTTTTAAATGTAAATTTCATAATTTTGAACTTGTTTTTGTCTCTTCGGTCTTCACGAGAGCTGCATTTTAGAGAAGTCTAATAATGACTAACAATTTTCTACGAAGAACTAAAGAGTAGTACAACTTTGGCTTTGAAAAGGGCAAATCAGTGCATTAAGTATAATATATTTATGTAAGGTCCGAGAAAGAGTCGTATAGTATTTCAAAGGACGTGATGTAGATAGTCTATCATAATAAAAACATTAATGACTGTTTTTACTATTCGAACTCATGATTTCTAATTTACACCGACACAACTTTACTGTTATTTTAAAATTTTCCTTCGCAACTTTGGATTTGGACCCCACAATAAATCCTAGGATACGAATAAGTGGTTGGCGTACTTGGCGCTTATTTTCTTGGATAGATGAACCATATGGTAGAAAAGGAAGATAACCAAAGAATGATTCTTGGCCTAAAAGTAAGTTAGCAATTAGTTATGGTTCGTTAAGAATTGAACCCCACATGCTTTAATCACATTCAAGGGGAATTTTCCATACTTAGTTGTAACCAATCTCCTAATTAAGATATGACATATTATGATGTGACATACTAGCTAATCAAAATTGTTGTGATTATGTTTTTCTTAAGCTCAGGACCTATCGGAAATTTTAGAGCGGGCGCTCTGTGCGGTATTTTTGATGTTTATGTCTGTATTTGTTTTGTAGTTGGATAAGCCGTTTTCCTTAGTATGTTGAGGATGGATTAATGAATGACTGCTTTAGCTCTATCGACAGAGGCCCTGCGTAAAGTTTTGACTTTTGCTTCAAGCTCTGCTATGGGAGAATGGCCCCACCCGATGTGATCGACGTTGCATCTCGACCTGTTCGTGCTGCGGAGCGAACACCTACTTAACATTTTTACTTTCACAAAGTAGGAGTTAGATCTACGACTCTGCATACACACTATTCTCTCCACACCTTATTTGTCGAATTATACCGAGTATGTTATTATTATATATTGGCCTTTGTGCATAGCTAGAAGCCAATGGTCGATGTTAAGAATTAAAAATTATTGAGTTTAAATTTTATTTACTAACATTGTAATAAGTCATTTATATAATCATTTAATAAAAAAAACTAATAATTAGTATAAGTAATAGGTAAATGTCTACCTTGATTAGCTTGTAACTTAATTAGAAAAAGATTGGGTAATTAACATGTTTTGAGTTTGTCAAATTACAATGGACATGTAAAAGCTTTTTATTGGACCAGTAATTAACATGATCCTTTTTTTCACATATCTATTTATTGAGATTTGGGAATTCATTAAGTTTGACTATCATGAGGTGATAATTTGGACTTCTAACTGTTACGTTTTAGGACTCAGTAAAACATTAAATGTCAACTAATTAAAGTCCTTGAGTGCGTAGCTAAAAGAAAATTTTATAAGGAAAACTACTAATTACATATTGCAGTATTATTTTTATTTTCATTTTTTTTTTAATAGCGATCTTAAGAACTAGGGCGGACCTATACTATACAAATAGGAGTCATCGACTTCTGTAAAGTTCGGCTAGAATTCCTTATATACATATGTATGTCTTTAGAAAATAGTGATATATTATCAACGAACACTTTATATGCAAAGCAGATTTGATTGAATTCAAAAGTGCACCACGAGCTTCAAAATCCTAATCCATGCATGGAATTCATGTGGCCTTATAGGTTTAGAAGAATATAAGGAAGAGAATGAAAACAAATTAAAATGCTAGGGGAATGACAACCAAAGAAAAAGGGAAAAAAACTTAAAACCTCTGTGTGACAAGTTTACAAAGTGTATCTGTTGGGCTAAGTCGGCGCGGTCCAAAGATATTCTTAACATTATGTTATATTGTCTACTTTGAGTCTAAGCCCCCGCGTATTTTCCCAAAAGACCTCACACCATCAAGAGATGTCTACATTTTATATTTAGGCTCCCAATATTTTGGGCCAAGTTCGTAAGGGTAAGCAAACTGAGACCCGTACCTTCATGCTGGTATCGCATATTTGTCTCGCCTAACCTAGGCTCTAATACTAGTTGTTGGGCTAAACTCTTCCAAAGATACTTTTAATATGATATGATATTATCCGCTTTGGGCCAAACTTGCACGATTTTCTACAAAAATACTTCCATCTTAGATGTAGGCTTCTAATCTTTTTAACTAACAATACGGGACTTTGCTCGTACATCAACAATATCGGACGTCTTTTTTAGTCTTATTTGAAACTTAATTTTAGCTCATTTCTTTGGTACCTTAGCACTGTTTTGTTCTATTTGCATCATTCTTTGCATGATTGGTATAGTGTCCTGTGTTAGTTGACAATTTATGATTAATATGAATCTACTATATATATATATATATATATATATATATATATATATATGCTTCTTGCTGCTAGAATAAAAATATTTTTGTTTCCTCTTTTGAATTTTCTTTCTTCTCCATTAAACTCCTCTCTCCTCTACAAGAAAAAGCTAACTAAGTGACCTGCATGTGGTGGATAAATCAGACGATCAGAAGGCAAAAAGCATTACCAGCGAAAATGTGAATCATTGTAATTGTGGAAGGGAACAAAAAATGTCGTGCAATGGAAGGAATGTTTATCATGTCATTATATTCCCTCATTCCTTTTGTCGGCAGACATGGCAGTGACTCTATGAAAGCTACGAAATCACATGTATATCATATGCAACTCTACATATAAAGGAGCTCACTTATATTCTCTGTACACTTTTTTTATTTCCCATTCTGCGTTTGGTATGTTAGGATTGATTCACCCAAACACTCTGAACTGACAGAGAAGATGAAGAAATTTTGAAGAGAGAAAAATTGAGGTAGAGAGAGAAAAAAACGTGAGAGACTTATTTCATGGTAACACCCAGTTAGGGTAAACTTCCACGGCGGCGGGCTATATATATTAATAATTTAGGGTATTTACAATTACAGAGAATAAAAGGAGAATAAACAGTACAGCCTAAAAAATGAGTCGGGGCGCTGCCCCGAACCCTGCGCTGAGGTTGCCGGGCTCCCCCCACCCCCACCCCCAGCAACCTGAGGTTGATCCACGTAAACATTAATATATGACAGTGCATCACATATTAATCAGGCTCCACACCTAATATGGTATTCGTTTTAAGGCCTAATTAATTTCGGATTCGCGTCGAAAAGTTTAAAAGTAAAATAATTCGTAATAAATACAACTCCATACCTAAAGCTCGTATCCTAAACCTATGAGATTAATAACGAAAGAATACTTACCATTTTAGTTAGTTATATTGTCCATATATTATTTGGTACGTCTCTAGTCTATTTCTGTTCTCCTTTTCTCATTTGAACCCTTTCCTTTTACATGAAGAGCAGGCAGAAGAAGGAGAAAATATAGATAAGCTACATGTCTTCGTCCCCTCCTTGTTTACGGTGATGGCGAATAGAGGCGAATTCAGAATTTAATCTTTATGAGTTCCTGCAACGACCTCGAGTAAATTTTCAGTAGTAATTGTATTCATATTCAAATATTTATCGATTTTTAGTGAATTTTTGAAACTACACTATTTGAACAAAAATTATTGGGTGCACGTGAACTCGTAGGTCCCAAGCTGAATTGGCCTCTGATGGTGAAATCTATTTTTAGCATTCCTTTTTTTTTTCCGTTGAGGAAATGGATGAACTTATATATTAATACTAAAGTTGGTTAATAGCATTGCATCCCATAGAAACTCCTCTTAGGGCATTTTGATTGCCAAGTTCCGCCAACTTAATAAAAGTATTATATGTAATAAGTATAATGAAATGTATTCCTTCTCTATCCGCCAAATATTGGGCTTCATAAAGGTGGAACTGCAAAATATATTAGTTGATGTAGGTTGGTGGCGAGCACAAAACACATACTTAAATATATTCGCTAGTCGAATATAATATAATATAATATTGTACCCATAGGGATTGGAGTTAAACAGTATTATTGTCGTTTGTAGCTTGATTGCTATCAAAGATGTCAACAATTTAGATTTATATGGTTAATACCAAAATTAACTAAGAATCTAGAGTTAATTGACTAATGACAATTGAAACAAGGACTAAGCAAAAGAAGATATCAACGGGAGAAAATGAGGTTTTGATATGATAGGTGCAAGATAATTGTCTGGGATTTGACTCTAGATAATTCACTTCTAATGTTCAAGTGAGTCTCTCGAATTCACTTAAATATCAGTACATTTGTTTAATAGAAACTCCTCTCTCGATTAAGTCTCAACCTCTCAATATGAACCAATTTAAGCTACGTGAAGATATGCAAGAATGCGTAATGGATTGGTCTTTAAGAGAATCTCTCTTGATTATCCTCCTAACTAGGTTTAATAAATGATTCAATTAGCCTATTTCAATTACTTAGAAGAATCTACAAACTCAACCAACAATATAATGCAAAGATATCACAAGCTATGCCTCTTTAGATTACAATAACAAGTGAATATAGATGCAACAATTAAATCTTCCAAAAACGATTCAAATACATAAAAAATAGAGTTATAATCCACAAACAATCATCGATACACCAAATCCATCAAAACCCAAAAGGATCTATTCCATAGACACGGAGAAGTTCTTCACAGATGTAACTAAAGTATAGGAAAACATAAATTCAATCCAAACCCGGATATTGAGTGAGGAAGGAATGATGAAATCCTTGTGCTTGTGTTCTTCCAACTCCTCCTTAGCCTCCATAGGTCAAAATTGTGTCAAAATTCCAGAAAAATGGTGTTTTTTCATGTATTTAAGCTATCCCCCAATAAATCCCGGACGAAATTACCCTTTTTAGTGAAAATGGGAAGTTACTCTAACATTTTGTGCTACCGCGCCACGGCATGCAACTCCCTTGTGGACAGTTCCAGAACGTTTTTCAAAATGAATTATGGGCATAATTTGCACCGTCGCGCCGCCCCATGCGGCGCTCCGTGTGGCGCGGCTGTGTAGTTTTCTTAGAGTAAGTTCGTTTCTCCAATTTTTAACATCTGGACTTTGTCCTCGACCCCAAACGCGATCCCGATTTAATCCCTTGGGCTTCTACTCAGATTTCAAAGCTCCAAATAGCTCGAATTTGCTTCGCAACATCTAAATAACTTGGAATCACTCCTACACGATATATAATACACGATAAGTGCAAAACACTACTAATTAAAAGCTCAACATAAGTAAAGTGCAATGAATTAGAGTGCAATAAGCGACTAACACAATTAGAGTGCAATAAGCGACTAACACACATATAATTATAGTCTACCATCAATTGGACTGCTTAGAAGCTTCCGTAGCCAAAAAGTGTGCCACTTAATTTCCTTGCCTAAAATTATGCCTAACCATCATCTTTTTCAATCGGAACATTAAAAATATGCAATCACGAATAATAGTGTCATGTGAAGGATATAACCTTGTTCAAGGGCCTTGATTAATATAATATATATATTATATTAATATATAATATATATATATATATATATATATATTTATACATAATCATATTTTTGTATATTCTATTAGCAATGCACTGGTACTTGGATTGGATCCAACAAGCAGGCGTGCAGCCCAACAGCCCACTAGTACTTTGATTTAGGCCTAAAAATAAACCCAAATAAATACCCGAGCTAGGCCCAAATTAGATTATCCAGTCAGCAAACCCTCCTCAATTCTGACTTCTCATTTCTGCATTCTCAAAACAGTCGTAGAAGGAGAAGATCTCGAATCGCTTCGCAAATGGCTCCGAAGCCCAAAGAGAAACCAAAGGCATCAGCAGCAACCGCAGCTATATCCATCGAAGATCTCTTCACTTCGCTCAATCGCCACATCCAACGATCCGAATATGAACAAGCCGTCAAAGTTTCTGATCAAAGTCAGTTCTATTTGAATTTCCATCCAAAATAGCATTTATTGATTTTCTTTAATGAGATTTATTGTTTAATTTTTTTAATGACTTGTTGTTTGAAGTTATTGCGGCTGCGCCTGGAGATGAGGACGCGATACGGTGTAAAGTGGTGGCGTTAGTGAAAGGAGATTGTATTGAAGAAGCATTGGTTGCTATTAAGGAGTTCAGCAAAAAGGCTTCTTCTGTTGATCTTAGCTTCTTTAAGGTAATTCATGTTTTGAACTGATTGAGTGTGTGTGTGTGTGTGTGTGTGTGTATATATATTGATTGCAATTGGGTATTTCGTGCACATATATGTGTGGGTTTAGGTTTTGCTTTGATATTTTAACAATAACAACAACAAACCCAGTAAGTTCCACGAGTGGGGAATGAGGAGGATAGTGTGTATGCATACCTTACCCTTACTTACCCTAGGAGAGCAGAGAGTTTGTTTTCGATAGACCATCGATTAAAGAGGCAACAAGTGGTAATAACAA
Source organism: Nicotiana obtusifolia (assembly GCA_002018475.1). Lineage (NCBI taxonomy): Eukaryota > Viridiplantae > Streptophyta > Magnoliopsida > Solanales > Solanaceae > Nicotiana > Nicotiana obtusifolia. The sequence continues at coordinate 87,678 of MCJB01031661.1, forward strand.
TAAGATATTAAGAAAACCGAAGCGAAAGAACACAATCAAACAGTAGGTAGTACCAGCAATAATAAAGAGATACCATGCTAACACTAATACTACCGATCTGAGAAGAAAAAGGGAAACGCTCGACTGCCTACTAACTTTCCACCCTAATTATCGACCTCCACACCCTCCAATCAATGGTCATATCCTTGGTAAGCTCCAGCTCCCGTCTAATCACCTCTCCCTAGTACTTCTTTGCCCTACCTCTACCCCTTCTCATACCTACCAAGGCTAACTTCTCACACTTCCTAATTGGGGCATCTGTGCTTCTCCTCTTCACATGCCCGAACTATCTCAGCCTCGCCTCTCTCATCTTATCCTCCTAATTTTTCCCACATTATTATTACATTAGACACTGGAAGCGAGCCTCCATTACATCCACCCTGCTCCAATACGATGTGTGATATGCTCATCACCATTTTCTTGTATTACTGACCCAAGGTACTTGAAACTATCTCCTTGGAGATGACCTATGCATCAAGTCTCACATCCATGCCCGCTTCTTGGGTTACGTCGCTAAACTTACACTCCAAGTTATCTGTCTTGGTCCCTCTCAACCTGAAACCTTTAGACTCAAGGGTCTGAGCCAAGCCTCCAGCCTCTCGTTAACACCACCTCGCGTCTCATCAATTAGAACTGTGTCATCTGCAAATAACATACACCATGACACCTCCCCTTGAATGTGTTGTGTCAGTGCGTCCATCGCCAAGGAAAACAAAAACGGATTAAGAGTTGATCCCCATCGCCAAGGTTTTGCTTTGACATTGAATTTGGAAACTGGAGCTTAGCCGTGTTTGGTATGACAGAAAAAGTTTCAAAAATGGTCTTTAAATATAATACTGAGCATTTTAACAAACGATGATTGTTAGATTTACCGGGTACTGTTAAGAAAAAAAGATTTGACCAGAAACACCAGCAAGAAACACCAGCAAGTCCCGTCAAAATCCCTAAAAAGTGCAACAGGAGAAACTGCACTAGACACCAAAAATGGACCTCCGTGAAAAGTTGCACCAGACTCCAGAAATAAACCAAAAGTCGCAAATACTGCAAAAATTGAACTTCCAAATGTGAGTTCCCATTAAATCTTATTTATTTGACATTTCCGGTTTAATTTAACAATAAGAGTTTGTTAAATATCTGGCGGAGACAAAAATTTTCTCACTTTTCGCAAACTTGAAGAACCAAAACTACTCAGGTGTATATTTATACTTTGAACCTACCCCAAAATGCAAGCAATCATTTTTGTCATTTTCCTGAAAGAAGTTTCTTTCTGGTGTTTGGTACTGGAGAAACCATTTTCCATTAAAAGAGTGAAAATGAGCTCTCTCCTTTATGGGCCGAACTCGGAAGTCATTTTACTTTACAATAATCTCAACTCTTACTTCCTATCACTTGCTCCAACCAACACTTTAACATTATTATAGATCTTTAATACTCAAACAATTTCATCAAAATACTATTCTGTTTGCTGGTGTTATTATCAATCTTTAAGAAAAGATAAGAGAAGAAAAAGAAGAAGATACAAAATATGTTGTTAGGCTAGTTGGAATACTCTTACCAAAGGTTGATTTCCAGCTTTATAGAGGTAGCGATCTTTTCATCCAGTAGTCTCGTATTGAATATCTGAATGATATGATTACAACTGAAACATCTTTATGGCTTCCTCCCAAGGGTAATTCTAGTTAAGAAGTAGGAAGCTGACTGACTTATAATGATAAATATGAACAGTAATCAATTCCTGATCTTTTCTACAAGGATAGTTATACCATTTCATAAGCTTCTTTTCCAGGTCAAATTAGCTTCGATCATACCAGAACCCCTCATGCAAAAAGTTTTACATATATTTGCTTTATATTTACTGCATATCTTCTCTATCTTTATAAGGTAGGGGTAAGGTCTGCATACACACTACCCTCCCCAGCCCCCATTTATTGAATTACACTGGGTTCGTTGTTGTTGTTGTTGTTGTTACTGCATATCTCCTCTACTTGATGAAAAGAAAAATAAGTTCCTTTCTCTTCAATTTTGGATTTTGTTTCTCTTATTAACATTTTCCGTTTTCCTTGTAAGGCGTATTGCTTATACCGGCAAAATAAACTGGATGAGGCTTTAGAGTCTTTGAAGGGACATGAAGGAAGTAATGAATCTATGCTGTTAGAATCTCAGATTCTATATCGTTTAGGAAAGATGGGTGCCTCAGTAGATATTTATCAAAATCTCCAGAAGTCCAAGATAGACTCCTTGGAGATAAATCTTGTTGCTGGTCTGGTTTCTGCTGGAAAGGCTTCCGAAGTGCAGGGAACCTTGGATTCGCTGAGAGTTAAAGCAACTAGCAGTTTCGAATTGGCTTACAACACTGCCTGCTCTTTAATTGAAAGGGAGAAGTACAAAGATGCAGAACAACTGTTATTGTCAGCTCGAAGGTAAGTTTGAGACTAGCTTTTAATAGCTTATAAATGCAACTTGAAAGAATTAGATTCAGTTAGGCCCTGAAATGCTTTATTTGTAAGACGTTTATCTATTTTCTTAACACTTGATGCACAATTTATGACTAGTAAAAAAGCATCAGAGGCTTCCTCACTTGGGAGGTTATTTTGGAGCATTTAAGTTGGTAGCAAGATGTACTTTAGCTATTGATATATTTTTGTCGCTATTAACTTCTGGAGAATCTTAAAAATATCTTTGTATTTTCTTATTTGGGTTAAACTTTTTGTTGGTTTGTTAACCTCTTAGAAATGATAGACTCACAATTCAGAACTAGTCTAATAGAATAAACATGCCATTACAGGTAAAGTGCTTGTACCTTGGGAGTTAAAATGTCTATAAATTTTTTCTACTGTACTTTTTATTAGTAATCAAAGAAGTGCTTTACCTATTCCAATTTCCAGGATCATGCAAATGATGCTTTCATATCAGGAATCTTTTCTTTTGGTTCAATTTTACTTGCCTTTTCTTTTAAGTTGTGTCTTTTTTTGAGGGGATGGGGGTAGAGCTTTAAATAGGGGGATTACCATATCAGGTTGTAAATTTTAAGTTGTGTTTTGTAGGATGATTTCCTATCTATATCTTTTATAATTGTAATGTGGTTTATTATTTGTTGCCAGAGATCCTAGGGCAACTTGAATATTTGTGAGATGTGACAAGGGACAAACTGCATTCTGGTCTATTTGTAAAATGAAATTTTTTCTTCCTTCGTCCATTTAAGGTTTACTTCAATTGTTAGACCTGTTTTTTGGAAGAAGTTGTTGCTTATGCACTTTTTGAAGTCTCAAATCAAATGTGGTAAAACATTTGCACTTCTTTGCCAGTCTCTGTGAAACTTAATTTCTGCATGAATGAAATGAAAATTAAACTAAAGATGAATATCTTATTTTGGACATTGAAATTACAGAATTGGTCAGGAAACACTGATGGAAGAGAATTTTGCTGATGATGATGTTGAAATTGAATTGGCGCCTATAGCTGTTCAAATTGCATATGTACAACAGGTAAATTATTTAACATGAGTTTGACTAGTCTTCTTTTCCTTCGATAAGTTGCAATTATGCAAATTTCCTTTTTTCTCCTCCAGATTCTAGGGAACACCCAAGAGGCTGTTGCAGCTTATACTGATCTTGTCAAAAGAAATTTGGCTGACGATTCTTCACTTGCGGTGGCAGTAAATAATCTCATTGCTTTAAAGGGTCCTAAAGATGTCTCTGATGGCCTAAGGAAACTTGATAAGCTAATAGAGAAAAGTGATGGACCAGAGAAGTTCCAGCTTGCTCGTGGACTGGACTTGAAGCTCTCGCAGAAGCAAAGGGAAGCAATATACACCAATAGGGTGCTTCTTCTTCTTCATTCTAATAAGATGGATCAGGTATATTCTCTGAGATGTTCATCTGTTCATGATGGTCCTCCTTTTATCATTTGATGCATTAAAAACAAGGAGTAGACGCCCAACTGCTACTGTTTATTCTCACATTCTTTTTCAGATGTTTATTTTTGTCATTTGATCGTTACAGGCTAGAGAACTTGTTGGTGCTCTACCTGGGATATTCCCTGGTAGCTTGATGCCTGTACTCCTTCAAGCTGCTGTACATGTGAGAGAGAACAAGGCTGCTAAAGCTGAAGAAATACTTGGACAGTATGCAGATAAGTTTCCTGACAAGTCCAATATTATCCTGCTTGCAAGGGCTCAGGTAGCTGCAGCTGCTGGGCACCCCCAGATTGCAGCCGATTCCTTGGCAAAAATACCCGACATTCAACACAAACCTGCAACTGTTGCCACCCTTGTTTCTCTCAAGGAACGAGCGGGAGATATCGATGGTGCCGATGCTGTGTTTGATTCCGCAATCAGGTGGTGGTCAAATGCCATGACCGAAGACAATAAGCTCAATATCATCATGCAGGAGGCTGCTGCTTTCAAGCTCAGGCATGGAAGGAAGGAGGAAGCAGCACGGCTGTACGAGGAGCTAGTAAAAAGCCATGGAAGTATTGAGGCTTTAGTTGGATTGATCCAGACTGCTGCCCATGGAGATGTTGAGAAAGCAGAAGCTTACGAGAAGAAGCTAAAACCACTACCTGGTTTGAAAGCAATAGATGTGGACAGTTTGGAGAAAACTTCTGGTGCCAAGGATGCCGAGAAAGGTCCAACTGCTGCTGCGACTGAAATATATGAAGCAAAGAACAAGGATAAGGCGAAGAAAAAGAGGAAGAGAAAGCCAAAATATCCAAAGGGATTTGACCCGGCCAATCCAGGACCTCCACCTGATCCAGAAAGGTGGCTTCCCAAGAGGGAGAGGTCTAGTTATAGACCAAAGAGAAAGGATAAGAGAGCAGCTCAAGTTAGAGGTTCTCAGGGTGCAGTGGCTAAAGAGGCAGCAAGCAGTAGTGATACGAAATCAAACCAGCCAGCTAATCCTAAAGGAGCCTCTCAAAATGCAGGAACCGAGCAGCCTAAGGCTTCATCCAAATCAAGGAAGAAATCGAGGAAGTAATCTGGCCAATAACCAATGGTTTTTGTTATGCTTCTGTGGATTCTTTTTCCCTGATTCTTTTAGCATTTCTGTTGTACAACATAAGTTAGTCTCGGCCTTGAAAATTTTACATGGAAGAGTTTAAGCTGTCCATTTATCTATTGTTAGCTTTTTATACTTTTTCATGCTTAAGATTGTAGGGGAAGCATAAAAGTTTTCCTTAATTAAATTGTGAAAGGCTTTACTTAATTAAATTGAGTCTTATGAACTTACTGATATGGCACCTATGCTAAGTTCAACAGTATCATGGGAGCTGCAAGGTCGGTGGTCGTCTTCACTTCTTTGTTTATTATTCAATTCAAAACTGGATTTAGATGCTTTTAAGTGTTTCTCCAAGTGATTGCATACTGTGATACTCCCTACTTGTTTCACTTTATCATCAATACTGAGATTGTTCTTGTTGAGTTCTTTCTCTATGCATTCTAGATTATTCTTGCTGAGCTCTTTAGAGTTCTTAGCCAAAATTATAGAGGTAAGTTTAACTTTGTCTCCTAAATATAACTCTGAGCAACATTTGTCCTTTAAGTTTATAAAACATGAGCATCTTAGTCTAAGTAATAGAAAACACCCACTTCCGCGGATATATTTGGAAAAATCTACTCATTTTCGTGCTATTTGTACATATACCCTTTACAATTTTAAAATTAAGAAAATGGCCTCTCAGATCTCTTGTGTACACATAAGAGACAGATCTTTTACGTGTAAAAGTAAATTTTTCATGTGTAAAAAAAAAAAAAATTGGATCGTAGAGTCTAGTCTGTACGGATGCGCTTACCCCTGACAGTGATGGATATGGATGACGAAAGCCCGCCAGTGAAAGCCGAAGCACAGGTTCGCAGACCTCTCTGAATCCCAAGAAGGGGATTTACGGTCAACGCTATCTCACTCAAAGAGCATGACCCCGTTGACGAATAGAATATCTAAACTGAGGCTGGGGACTTTCATTTGATCGAAGGGCTTCTTTCGCCTTTCAGGTCTTTCTCGCGTCTAGCCGGGCATCTAGGAATAAATTATGACCTTTTTATATTTCGTAACTAGTATGAGAGCCGGGATGCTGTTGATAGCATTCCATCTGCTTGAAGTGGTGGATTTGGACAAAGCAGTTTGTGAAGATATAGTCATGAGGATTAATAGGCTTTCATGATTAGATTAGTCAATCTATCTCCATTTCTTTGTACGTGTGAAGACGATACACATTATGTTTAGGAGTACCAAATGACTTTTTCAAACTTGGTATCCAACAGTCAAAGCAAATTCTTTGATCAACGAGGCTGTGATGTTGGAAGTACTGTCTTTGGCCAAACGTTACTAGAGAAATTGATTTAAGCCTAAAAATTTGAATACGAGCCATCTTTTTACTTCAAATTATACTTAGAACTAGTATACATGCCCGTGCTTCGCGCGGTCATAAAATCCTTTGACAGAAAACATATATGAGAAATATTTCGAGTTAAATATGAAAATAACTTAGTATTTATGAACATAACGAAAAAAAAGAATAATAGAAAAATGAACAAATATAAATTTAGAAATCTTAAGGATGTAATCGTGAATGTTATTCGCCTTTTCTTCTTACTCTACGATATTCTTATTATATTGTTATTTCGTATGAATTATTATTACTTATGTTTCATAAGGTTGATATTACAAAAAAAAAGAAAAAAGAAAGGGGGTGGGGGGTGAAGATCCCGTATCTCTATAAATATAAAGAAATTGTTCTATTATACCTCACTAATAATAGTGGAATCAATGGCGCAGAGTCAGAAAAATATGAATACAATTTAGTTGAATGTATCTCGTCTCAAATTTCCTAATTTCTATCACTTGCCCTTTTCTTTCTCTTTTCCTTTTCTTTTTCCTATTGTATCCCTATCCTTTTTTCCCCCTCCTGTTTTAATCGTAACATATAGCAATCCAAAATTTCTAATTATCTGACAGGAAAAACAAATGGTAGGCATATTCAATTTTACTTATTTTCTCCTCTTTTTTCCTTTCTTTTTCTTTCTGTAAATTGTTGCTCCTCTCCCTCTTTCAAGTTTCATGGTACAATTTCTTTACTTTTTCTGTTTCTTTATTTCACTCTTTCCTTCCATTATTTTCCACTTTCAACCAGACAAATAAACCCTTTACTTTTCATCCTTATGTTAAGTAAATTTCCAAGAATCATCTTCTTTCTCTTTTCCTAACTCTTTCTTACTTTTCTTTTTTTAATGTGCAAATTCATCATCTTTTTCACTCTCTCCTCTCCTCTCAAATTTAACCAACCCCAATTCCAAGATTTTTTCCTTATGGTCACAATGACCACATCCATTGTGTTTGTGCCTTGTGGAACCAATATTCTCTTCCACTTTCTTTTCTTCTTCAGCCACACATAACACTAACGTTTGAGACCAGTGACGGATCCAGAATTTCAAGTCAATGGATGGTCCGATAATTGAGGGTGGATGTAGTTTATCGATTTCGGATTCATTTGAATCCATAACTTTCGATACAAAGTATCGATATATATTAAATATTTATTAAAATCTCAACAAATATTAGATCAGAACTCATAATTTTAAGTGTATAACAAGTTCAATACTGAAAATCTTAAAAGTTGAACCCATTAAATTCAAATCCTATCACCATTCTCCGTATGAGTCTGCCTCAACCGTAAGCCGCAATATGTGAAATGAGAGAAGAACCAGACTTCTAAAGAAGGAGTTGTCACTTTAATTTTAAAGTCAAATTTACCCCTTTTTTTTTGTAATATTACTTTAGCTAAAAATAAATCTTGTGAATAATTGAGTTTCGGTTAATAAATGCACATAAACAAATAAACCAAAAGTTCCAAATGAAAAAATTATTACTAGCTATTCCATTTGGAGCTGTTTTAGCACCCATCTGTCAATCCTCTTAAGCCAATGCACTAGAAATCTATCCAATGTCATGGGTGCTTAATGAATAACTTATATCATATAGTATTAAATAATCAATATAATATGTGGACTCATAAGTATCTAATGAGTGCTTCAGCATCTACTCTTCTATACGTGAATCCGTCATTGTTTGATACACCATTAAATAAAATAAAGAGAGGTTTGATGGGAAGTTACAAAGAAGAACAAAAGGCACATTAATAAGCAAAGAAATAATAAGATAGCAGCAATGGTATATAAATGACCCGTAGAAATGGGCTAATCCGTTCAGATCAAAAGGAGGAAAAAAAAAGATAAATGGTAAAGTTGGCCAAAGAGATATGCCAATTCACTCTTTTTTTCCCCATCTTTTTATTTTATTTTATATATATACACACACACTAATAGTTTGTATTTTATGATATTATGTTAAGTAAAAAAAAAAAAAATACAGAGAAGAAAGAATTCCCCTGTAAAACAAAATAAGAAGTCAAATTGTATCTGAGGTAATAAAGAAATTTTCATATTTGAAGCCGTTTACCCACATATGAATATATATATATATATATATATATATATATATATATATATATACATACATTCTTTTGAAAATCATCATATACATATATACGCCTCTGTGGGCCTCATCATCATCATCATACCCAACTGATCAGTGGTTACACATTAAGTGCCATCGCCAGGCCGATTGTAATGCGGCTCGGTGTTTACATATATATATATGCACAATAGGTGCTATCGCCCGGCCGACTATAGCGTGGCACGGTGTAGTAAAATAGATAATGCATGCTATGCTCATATGACTCATTCTATTATGAAGACGTAAGGTCAAGGAAAATAACAACACATCAGTCCTCCCATAGAGGGGGAAACAACATAAACATCCCTAGCTTCTAAGAATAGAGTATTCTTTTGGGGCTCGTTCATTGCATTGTATTCAATAGGAGTCGTGCAAAAGAAAGAACGGTATAGTCTTACACACCTGGTATATACTGCACCAGTTCTCGAGCTACGCAATTGCTACAATTCCTTAGTCTACAATTAAAGAACAGTTCAACCATTACTCACTACGCGTCATAGCTATCATTAATCATAATCTCCTAAATTCATATGGTGCTTCTCCACACCCTTCCTCCCCTAAGCCTTATCAATCATATTTATAACACATGCAACTCATTTACGACTCATAATAACCATGACTCATTCCGTTTAGCAGTAATTATCTTGATTTCATGGCTCCGAAACACCTTCCCATGAGTCCTTACAGGCATGCAACAACATAACATGAATGCCCAAGGGAAAATTGCATGAAAGGGAGTAATAACTTACCTTGCATGTGAATTGTCTAGCCCTTTTCTTCGATTCCTCAAATTCTAAGTCTTGCCCTCAATTTGGGTTTGTAGGAGAAGGAAACTCAGCTAGGGTTTCTCTTTAGTTCTTCAATTTCTTGATTCCTTCTTCAATTTAGGGCTTGGAAGAGGAAGAAATTGATTATGTTGGTGTGGGATTATGAGAAAGAGTCGTGGGGGTCTTCTTTCTGTGTTTGAGCCTCAGAAAAATGAGAAAGAATTGGGTTGGACCCCTTTTATAGGTCTGTCAATAAGTGACACACGTGTCTGGTGTTTTTCAGGTTTGTGATCGCATTCCACCCGCAAACATGACATGCGGTTCGCATTCTGGCTGCAAATTTCAACCTAGAATTCGATTGCATTATGCGACGCAGAAGGGTCAGATTTGCGGTTCGCATTTTCAACAATGCGACCGCATTCTGGTCGCATTTCTGACGCGAATTCAGCCTAGAACTCTATTCCATTCTGCAATGGAAGATGTCATATTTGCGGTCCGCATTTGCGTTATGTGGTCCGCATACTGGCCGCATTTTTAACATAATTTCAACCCAGAACTCTGTCTCAGTTTGCGATCTTGGTGTTGGATATGCGGTCCGCATTTGGGCTTTGCGGTCGCATACCCAACTATGCACACCTTTGCTCTGTTTTCTTAATTTTTGAACTATTTTTCGAGTTCTTAGGTCCTTATATGTAAATTATTTCACGGCGTGTTCTAACGTACGAATTTACGGGTTGTAACAACAATGTACAAAGTCAAATTAAAATAGAAGAAGTCAATGAACATTATCACATCAAGTGTATGAAAGAAGTGAATACAAAGAACATATATACACTATCTGCTTTACACTATCTTCTATCTCAATAAACACAGACACATCCTAAAGTATATGAGGCGCAAAAATAATTTTTTATTTTTTTTAATTAAGGAGATGCACAAAAATCTTCACTACATCTTTCTGACTCGTCTGGTATAAATATGGAGGCTTGGGATGGGAGCGGATGGTGAAAAAGGTTCCTTAGATCTTTATCTGTTCTCGTAATCAGGAAAATAATTGGAGATGCAAGTTTCCTTTCATTTTATGTACAGTTCATTTGTAGTTTGGTCTTCAGCAAGCGTACTCAATGTTTAACCAACATTGCGTCTAATCGTCTTCTCCTGGCGGTATGTTTTAATTTCTCAAGTGCAACTAATCCAACCTGCCTGACCCTTTCTCTGGACAAACCTATCCTGTAGAGAACGAAAAATAGCATTTAGAACAACTGTTCAACATATAGATATATCAGTGGACAAATGTGAAAATGTCTACATAATAAGAAACTTCACAGCTATAAAATTTTCAGATCACGTTTAAATTGATGCTTCTTACAAATTTAGACATGTACATTTTTTCTTTATCCTTAGCTAACTACTGATTAAATTCATTCTCAGAATTAACATGGTCGATTATGCCAATCTGATGATATTCTTTTTTTATCTTCCAAGAGATAAAAGAAGAATGAAGCAACAGACTTCTACAATACAGATACCCCATGAAAACGAGCTACTAAGAATATGTGCGATAAGCATTCTAAAGAATCATGTTAACTAGAACTCTGTTCAATAATAGGTTCTCGGTCAACATAACCTGCTGTATGAGGCCATAGTCTTGATGGGAAAAGTAATATCCACTGAAAAGTAGTAAACAACCAATGTTATTAGGACTCTTACCTTCTACTAATATCCTCCCAGGTAAGACACTCGTTGTCTAGACCATAATACAGTCGGACAATCTCTCTCTCGCGTTCTCTAAGAGTTGAAGAGATGAGGTTGTTTACTTCATCCTGTAAAACATATAAAATCAGTAATGATTTCTTCACCAGCAGTCTATGAATTCAGGAAGAAGCCAGAAGTTATACACAACTGAACCTCAGAAGTGTTCTCTTGCATTTTTACAAGAGTATATAGAAGCACATGATGAATATATTCCAAAAGGTACAATTTTGTCCTCTGAACAATTTTGACCATAGTCGAAACATATTCATTGCCATTAATTCATAGTTATGCTCATGCTTTGCATAACTCATAGAGAACTCAGACACATTAAGCCGTTTACTCTCTGAGACATTTCAAGTTCACATTAAGCCACAGTTATAGTTGTTCTAGAAGAGAAAAAACACAGCAACACAGAAAGAAGGGACTTCAAGAGAACAAGATTTCATTGTAGCACCACTATCAAATATAATGATCTAAAGGTACAAGGAATATATGCCAGGATCATACTTCCTGCACGAAATTATGATTCAGAAATTAACCATCATTATGAGTTGATGTATTGGTATTGAACCTTATTTTGACTCAAGGAGGAAAGACTCATCTCAGGGAGATAATGCTACAATAGTAGAGCTAATTGCCACTATGAATCTTTCAGGCATGCATCTACCAGGGTGCAACCAATACTAATTCATCCGTAATTTGAGGGAGGGGATAACAGGAAACAAATACCTCAGAAGTTTGATTTTGTTAAAATTCATAGCTTTATGATCACAAGTATCTTACTAAATACCATTCATATATTCGATATTTAATAATAAATTGTGAGGATTGTTATGATAAAATTTACCTTGAGCATCCATTCATCAACTCCATGCCATGGGATGTTCTCCAGGCGATTATCAGCAATGTACTGCAGAAGAAAGAAAGCTATGAAACATTAGTCAGTGATGAAGAAATGGCTAAAAAAAGGCCTAAAACCTTAAGGTATTGGTTTTTTTTTTTTCCATAAATCCATCCACCCAGGTTCCAGGCTTTCACCTCCCGTGATGGTGGGGGGTTTGGGTTCAAATATCTCCAGTAGATTGATAGTACTTAAGTCTTCCCCTACTCTGGGTGATGACACAAAATATACTTATAGTGTTGTCAACATTGTATATCTCTCTGCTAACGAGTAACTAATAATTTTATGGTAATAGTTTATCTCAAATCTATGAAAGTTGAATCTTAAATTTGTAATAGCCAATGTCCTTAGTTATCAAATCAAAATATCTGCAAGAAAGTTAATATGTACAATTTGGGGAAGCCAGCAGTCTTGGATTATTTAGTAAATCCAGAAGCTGTCAAACTCAAATCTAGACATTTCGCAAAGATTTGGGTTTGAACTTACACTGTGAAGTGTTTCTCCAGGAAGTCCATTTAAAGAGGGAAATGCTTCCCTATCAAGTGAAAACACCTTGCTGCTTGCCTAGAAGAAGAAATATTTTAGAAGCAATTTTATACAATATGAACTGGAAATGTTAAAGCTACTAGAAGATAATCATACCTCAGTTGCATTCCTGACTTTCTTCTGGGACATGTTAAGGCATTCAGCTATTTTCTGATAGTTCCGGAGAAGCACAAGCAAATTAGAAGAAAGTGTAATATTTTACAATTAACTTTGTAAGCAACATTCAGAATATGATGCTGATCAATTCATTTTGACAGAACTTACCTCAATTGATGGAGTTATTCCATTCTCTTTAAGCTTGATTTTTGCATTACGGATCAAACTCAGTCTTTCATGCAGATGTATGGGCAATCTTAAGGTTCGTGAGTTCTCAACTAATGCTCTGGAGACGCCCTGGGAATTGGGGGAAAAGGAAATGAATGGTCATCATGATATTACAAACTTGCGCTGTTCTAGAAAAAACTAAAAAACAAAAAGTAAATGGTGACCTCACCTGACGAATCCACCAATAAACATAAGTTGAGATTTTGAATCCTCTTGAGTGATCAAATTTCTCTATTCCACGAAATAGTCCAATAAGGCCCCCCTACATGCAAATGAAGGAATTTTCCTCAAGAAGTGGCAATTTTCATTTTACAGTCTATTGACCAATGCACAAGTGCAAGAAGTACTGCACCTGTAACTTCTGTTCATACAGTAAACACTTACCTGAATGAGGTCAGCCATTTCAGTACCGGTGGTATCATATCTTTGTGCAATTGACATGACAAGACGAACATTGCTCATCGCAAGCTTTTCTCTAGCCAAGGAACACTCTATTAATGTAGATCGTAAATCAGCACGAGATATTTTCAAGGAAACCGCGAGTTGATCGTCAGAAGGTTCACATCCCAATCTTTCCTTCAGCCTAAAATTTTCCATGTATTAAACAAGCTGGGTAAGTCATCTCTAGAACATGTCGATGGAAGTCATTGGATAAAAAAACCAGAAGAAACTTTTAAATTGTAGCTGAAAATCCCAGTCCAACACATCACCTCCAATTTTATTAACATTTTCCCTTTGAGAATGTAAGCTGTCATTAAGGTTGAAACCACAGCCTTCAAGAAAGCACAGCTACATTTTGACCATTATAGAGGGAGACATGCTAAGGAGTAAGGAATTCTCTAGAATATCTAAACACAGAGGTGTACATAATGAAGCAAAGTACCAATTCTTCTCCAGCATTCAGCCTCCAATTTTTTCATTAACCTCTTACTCCATTTTTTTATTAGATAAGGAAGATAGTAAACAGTGGCAACATAACACCGGCTTAAATGTGGTTCAATCCGACAACATGCACAAGGGCATGACAACTTTTTATATTGAGTTTCAAGCTTTACAATAACATTCGTAGCAATTTGACCTCCAAAATTGTGAAAGATATGTATTTATGAAAATGTATAAAGCATAGTTGGAGAATCTCGGGAACAAAATGTTTGGTGGGTATTTGAGAAGAGGGATTAACCTGTGTGTTTCTCGTGGGTAAAACATAAGAGGGTAATTCATACAGTTCTCTTTCATAGTTCATTTCACTCTTTCTACAAATTTTCTTAAGGTCTTTATAGTCATTTTCACTTCTAAAGTCTCATACAATGTTTGAGAAAGTAGGGGTGGTAGAGTTGGATCATGGATGAAGTTGAGAGCGCGGTACCTGGATTTCTGCTCTTCTAAATAAAGACCAAATTTGATTTTTTTGGATAGTTGCACCACTTCCGTGTGTGTCAGCAATTCTTGGCCTACTACACCATTTATGTAACCTTTTGAACGGTTTTGTAGTGACTCTGGACCGATAACAGATCTCAGTCGCTTGCTTGAACTATCTGATGTGGCTGAATTTTTTGGAAGTAGATCTCTTTTGCGCGTATCCATTCTCCTCCGCCTAGCAGACGTCCCTGAACAAGTGATCTGCATCTTCTTCTTACAGTTGTTTTCATTTGTCATTGCCTTCTCAGCTGAAAGATTCCATTGCTTTTCAAGCATAGATTTCTGCAGCAGAAGAAGAACCTCCACCGAATCTTCTTTGCTGCAGCTGCCATTCTGCAACTGTTTGAACATTTGAACCCATGGCTCCGTACCGGATTCACGATTAGATGCAATATCTACATGCTCTTTAAGAGCCTTAACGGACTGCTTTTTCCGATTGGAAACATAACTAGGGCTATAATTAGATGAGTTCTTAGCATTGATCACATTCTTAGTAGAAGGAAACTGATGGCAAGGCAAAGCATGATCACTGACACAAAACTTTTCAGTAAGATCAGAATAATAGAAGGAAGAGCTTAGGATTCTGTTTCCAGCACTGAGTCCAATGATGGCCATCATGAGGGCTATGACTTTCTAAAAGCCAAGACTACTACACGGCGCTTAACAAGATAGCTGAATTACAACCATATCAGCTGATGACCAGGCTGTTTCTTGAATTTATCTCCCGCTTGTCAAGCTATAACAAAAGAGAGAATTAGTTTCTAAAATAAGGATAGTAAGCAGAGAATTCGGACAATCAATTAGTTATGCGCGAGTTTTGCTGAATAATCAACTTGTTTAATTTTCTTTTGGATGAGAAATGAAAACAGGAAAAACCAGTTAGGTGCAGGAAGCAGGAGATTCACCATGCTGCCGTACACCTATAAAAAGGGCGACAGAAGGAAATCTCTGCTCATTTTTATTCCTAAACCAGTTAGGTGCAGGAAGCAGGAGAAATGAAGTTGTGCTAAGAATTCTTAATTATCTAGTTTACTAAGTGGAGTTCATAGAAGAAATTTCACAATACACAAACAGGTAAGACATGAACAAATTGCTAAAACGCATTGTCATGATTCATGAATAGAATTAACGTAAAATATATAAGCTGTCACTGTTAGAAGTTTGAATAAAGTTGAACACCAATAATTTATGAACGTGTGCAACAACTAGAAAATAATTAATTACGCATACTTCTTATTATAACATGGTAACATAATTATAGTGAAACACAAAAGAGAATGCAACAACGAGGAAACGTGCAAGGCGATCATTACGAGAGAAACTGCATATTTGCAGTAATTTAGAGCAACTAAGAATGATCAAATCAAATTGTATATATCAAACATGGGAAGTATGAAGATCTCAGGTGAGCTGTTCAGCTTATTGTACCTGAATTTAGCAGTTGCACCCAACAGTGTGAGAGTGTGTGAGAGTGAAAATATATTTTTGAGAATGTTGCTAACCGAAATGATACTGTATTTTTTTGGTTTGTAATTTGTTGAATTATTAGAATGATCGAAAAATGAGAAAGTACTGGTGGAAAATAACGGGAGGAGAGGCGGTGATTCTGGATATCGGGGACAGGAGAGAAGTTAACAGCCATTGGCTGGAGAGATATTTGGTGCTGGCTTCATGTGGCGTTGGCCCTCTTCTCTGGTTTCCCAGCGTTACACGTACTCTTTTCTTTTCATTTTTGTCCTCTATCTTTATCTTACTTTCTTCTTTATTTTTCTCCTTTTTCAAAATTAAAAAAAGCACTTTGGTCATCTTGAATATGTACAAAATGTACTGAAAATGTGTAGGATGACGCGCAGAAATTGACGACTATAAATTGATCACTTGTAAGCTTCATTACTCACGTTTCCGTATTTATCGCAAGTATCAAAATGAATTAACGACTATTAACTTAGACTAGTCTTTAGGTTGCACATGTATATAACGCCAGTACACTAAAATTTATATATAAGAAAAAATTAATTATGCAAAATAGAAAATAATATTAAAATAACAGCCATTTAAGTGACAAAAATAAATGTTAGTACATAAACATAGTAATTGAATATTTTCAGAGCTTCCAAAGATAAACAGATCAGTTAAATTAATTATATATTATTTTAATTATAAATATTTTATTTTATGGGATAATAATATGTTAGTATATTATTGAATCTAACCCAATTTCTCTTCCATAAATGATGTTGCCGGTCCTAAATATTTCAAATTATTTATTTAATATTGAAAGAACAATGATGACTCTTTATCATTTAATCATTTAGATGTGTATTAATTTACAATAATAATAACATACCAAGTAAAAATATTTAATCAAACAAACTATGAAAAAAGAGTAAATGTACAAAAAAATATATAAATGAAGAACATATAATTTCAATGAGCTATATATTGTCAAACTACGTATAGACATATAATGCAAGTTTAATAACAAAAATTCGCAAAAAAAATATTCAAAAAAATATAAATCAATAGTTAAT
Organism: Nicotiana obtusifolia; assembly: GCA_002018475.1. Taxonomy (NCBI): domain Eukaryota; kingdom Viridiplantae; phylum Streptophyta; class Magnoliopsida; order Solanales; family Solanaceae; genus Nicotiana; species Nicotiana obtusifolia. The sequence goes on from MCJB01031661.1 coordinate 104,470, forward strand.
TACAAACATTAGTTTGAATATTAGAAACATATTTTAGCTAGAAGCACAAAATGTAGTTCGACTTTATTAGGCCCTATACTAAAATTAATGCACCGCAATTAATCGCAAGTGGTAAGATCGTAATAAAGAGAAAAAGAATGATTCAAATTTTCTTCAGAATAGTTGAACAGAACCTTCATGCTTAATGCAGACATTACAAAAATGTACTTAAAAGACAAATCTGCACTCTAGACTAACTTGCCATAACTATTGGTTTTGAGCCTACAAATATGATATAAAAATAAATTATACTTTATAGTATTAATGTAATACTGAAAGGACAAAGTTTATCCAATAGTTCATTAAATTTTAATTGGTTTCAAACTCCTTTATTAGGCAAAAAAAATACAATATTTCATATTATAATTTTATTTAGCATAAATTTATGAATGTATGATTTATCAAGAACATAGCAGGGGAGAATTCTTACGTTGACAAAGAAGAAAAACTCCAGTCATCTCCATAAATAATAATGCTTGAACAATTTCGATTCTTGGACAAAATTTAATTTTCTTCCCACGAGATCTGATTTTATAAGTTGTAAAATTTAAGCTTGGATTTGTTAAAAAGAAATTTAAGCTTAAATATTAAATTTATACAAACAAAAATCTCAAAATTTTAATAAATAAAGACAAAAACCTTGCATTTTAAGGAATTTAAAAAAAAATCAAAAAATAAGGAAGGGCTAGACAACATATTGGATACTTACAGAGATTTATGTTAATAAATACTAAAAACAAGGGCTTCGAAACCACATTGAATGCCTCTAATATTCATTCACAATGTTGTTATGTCTCTTAATTAACCCAAAAAAAAAAAAATTAAGAAAAAAAATATGTAAGAAATTATAGTCATGTTACATAATATAATTAATGAAGGATTTATATAAAGTAGAATTTTAATTAATTTTAAGTCCTAGATATTAGTTTTCATGCATAAACGCATACTCCTAAACTTGAGGGAAAGTGCTTGAAATTTTTACCATTAAAAAGAAAAAATTCCTAAACCTAAACCAAGGTGGTAGTGCTCGAAACGTTTACCTAAAATATTTATAACTAATTAATAAATTTTGTACCTAACATAATTATAAAGAATTAGTAGTAGTATTTTTCGTACAAGCTTTTAAGCTTTCTTACAGGCTTTTGTACTTAGTTTTGTACCTAACATAATTAAGGAATTGATCGGTTAATTTTCTTTTATAAAAATATTCCTAAACCTAAAAGGTGGTCAAAGCACTCAAAGTTATAACTTATATCAAATAAAAAAACTCCTAAACCTAAAAGGAATTGAAAGTACTCAAAACTTTTACCTAAATTGCTTTTAAAGAATTGATTGTTGAATGTATGAAAGGACTCCCAAAATGTAAAAGTAATAAACAACTTTTTTGAAATATGCCACAAAATTGTGATTTTTCATTGTTATTATTTTTCTTTTACTAATTTGTTGTATTACATAGTACAAATAGAAAAATATTTAATACATAAAATTTAATTGAAATCGAATTCTTAAATATTAGGAAATTATTAAATGACTATTCATGCTTTTAATGTTAGAGAAATAATCAAATGACTATTTTATCAAGTGTGAAATCTATTTTTAAAGGGTAAAAAGAGCAAACGGCATTTCGTTAAGGGGCTTCGTGCTTTTAATATAGTATAAATGATTCGAAAGCACTATAAAGATGTCTTTGATTATGGACTTGATTGAAATTTTAACCATTTACCACCAACGGAAATTAACTCTTCACAATGTAAATCATATTGTACACAATCAGTAGAAGTAGTAACTACCTAGGACAAGTCCGGAATACCTGACTGATTTTGTGCAAAAACTATGGAAGAGCGAAGAAAAGCAGGAAATTTGGAATAAGTCCATCGACTAGTTTGAAATAAAAGGAGGAGATTATATTTGCAAAACTTTTTTTAAGAAAAGCACACAATTTAAAAAGTTACCTAAAAGAAGACTATTTGTGCAATTCTACATTTCTTTGTACTTTTTCATTATTAGTGTGACACCTCTTTTTCTTATATCCACGAGGAGTATATAAAAGAGTTTTTCCAATTAAAGTGATATTATTCGAAATGAGATTATTTATTTAATTTCCAGAGTCGCCACTTGGAATATTTAATTGGTGTCCAAAGTCACCGGTTTTTATCCCAAATCGAGGAAATTTTTTGACTCTCCTTATGAAGTCTGCGAACCAGAAATTCTAAGTAAGGAATTCTGTTAACCCGAGGGAAGGTGTAAGGCACCCTCGGATTCCGTGGTTCTAGCACGGTCGCTCAATTGTTATAGTCGGCTTTTACCTGATTTTAATACATGTTTCTAGCCTAAGGTATTTTTGACTTTTAACTGCTTTTATATAATTATTAGAGAATTGTAATATTAATTAAAATATGTCACGAACCACGTCACATAAATGCATCCGTAGTCCCTAACACACTTTAATTTAACATTGAGATTTGGATTTGGGTCACATAAATGCGCATCCGAATTTAGGAAATTGAGTTATTTAGAATAACGAGCCTAAAGCCGCTACGCGTTTTTAACTGTTCGAGGGCCATGAAATTCACTGGATAGCACGCCTCGATCTTCTAAGGAGCGCCTAAAAGCAAGCTACGAAGGTTTAAATGCGTTTAAGAAATAATTATTTAAAACTTATATTTAACTATTAAGAGGGGCATAAGTGATCGTTGTTAATTATATGGTTCACCTCTATTAAT
>MCJB01031661.1:107831-175411 GCA_002018475.1 Nicotiana obtusifolia
AGAAATAGCCCGTGCAGTCTTAGAATTTTACGAAATACTGCTCAACTTCAGCATAATACAATGACCCCTAATCCCGCTTTCTGTTCCCCTTTTTAATTCAAAAAAAAAAAATTTTTTTTTAGCTAATCAGGATAGAATAGATGAGGTAACCAGTGTTTCCTATTGTAATTAACTCGAAAATGACAAATAACTGTTCAACAGTACATTAAGCAATCGGCAGAAATATTACTAACACGCTTTGAATATAATAGATATTGGAAACTACCAACCAGTCTAGAAATAGTTTCAACCAAAATTGCGACCACGGGACAACACCAACAAGTATTACCATTTATGATGAACGAACAGATTCGACAAGATGAGAAAAGAGATCAATTCAAACTTCATTTACCAAATCAGTACGACAGACCACTAACAAATAGTTCACTAACAAAATCAATCAATTTTCAATGATCGAACATGTTGAATTTACAGAACTAAGAAATAATATTCAATTCAATTCATCATTTCAATTTGAAATTGTGAAGGTATTTAAACATACCTATATAGCCAACAGATGGATCCTAAAATAAAAGCAGGCAAACCCAGCAGAGCAACAGCAACAACCGAAACATCAGCTCTCCACTCGATTCACTATTTAGCAGTAAATACCAAGCAAATTTGACGACGAAACTGCAAACAAACAGTCAGCCAACAGCTTGATGCACTAAATGTAGAAACGGGAAGCAATGAGAAAACTTGTTTTCGAAAGGAAAATGACTGTGTTTTCACCCAGAGTAAAAGATGGTTGACATAATGTTTTATGTCTATGCGATTGAAGAAATTTCTAGTCTTCTTTTCCAAAACTAAGACCCTCTTTTATATGCCAACGTCAGAATAATTATATTAGATTTTTTGTTATGAGAATCCCACTCACAATATCCTCCTCCCCCTCAATCTGTTTTGCATGTGCTTGTGATAACAGAATCTGTCTAACAGATTTCTGTTATCACTTTTAGTTGTCCCCTTTTTACCCCTAATGTTTCTCTATTTACTTTTTTAAATTGTTGTTAAGGGCCTCCTAGAATCTTCCACTGATTTTAACCGAATTAAACCCCTATGTTCTGATTTTTACCCTTTTACACTTTACGGGTCAAGTTGACCCGACCCAGACAGCAGCCCAAAACAAATTCTGACCTTTTGGGCTTCAATTTTAGAAGCCCTGTTTCATCCGTGGCTTTTTCCACAAAGTCTTAATGACTCAAAACAAAACGAGGCAGAAGTAAAGAAGCAAAAACGGACAACTTTTGACCCCAACATAAAATTAAAAAATTAAAGAATGGGTAGAAGACGAGAAAACTTTAACAAATAATTAATAAAATGAAAAGGAAAGGAGAAGAAGAAGCTACCTCGTACCAAACATCTCTTAAAAATCTGATTTTTAAACTAAAATCAACCTTAACCGTGTATTCTTGTTAAGAACACACGGTTAAAGTCCGTTTTATTTTTAAGTCGGCTTCAACAGTCTTTGATTCTTGGATTTAAACTTTAGGGTTTCTGGTTTTTTGATTTAACAATCGGAAGATTTTTTTAGGAATTTTTGGTTGAAGTGGGGTATAGGTTCGAGATGAGGGAGTGAGGATGGTTGCTTGGGTGTGATTTGGGATGGATTTGGGGTGGATTTGAGGGTGGAAACAGCCATGGCTGCGAAGGAATTTGGGGGCGGCTAGGGTTAGTTCAGAAGAGAGAGGTCTTTGTGGGACGAAGGGCAACTAGGGGAGTAGGGATTGTTTCGGACATATAAATAGTCAGCAGAGGTTAGTTCTGAGCCGTTAGATCTGTTGAGATCAACGGCTCAGATCAGATGGCTACTCCAAACGACACCGTTTTGATTTCAGGGGGTTTAGGCTTTGGGCTGGTCCGATTTCCTTTCGTTTTGGGCTTAGTTTAATTTCCTTTACAAAGTTGGCCTAGTTCGACTTCTCTTTTCTTATTCTTATTTTCTTAACTTCTTTTGTTTTGTTTTTTTTTTAATTTTCTTTTCATATTTTTTAAGAACTAAAGAACTTAATAATTAAAAATTTTAAATTACCTAAATGTGAAATTAAGCTAAATAACTACTCATAAAAATTATAATAACGCTTAATTCTAAGAATTAAAGATTAAAAATTAAGAAAAGTGTGAAATGGACTATTTTCTTTTATGATTTTTCAATTTTATAAAACCAACAACTACTAATTCAATCCTAAAAAATATAAAATAAATCCTAAATGCAATGCATGATATTTTTTGGGTATTTTCATGAGTTAATTACTTAAAAATTAAACAAACAAGAAAATATAAGTAATTAAAAAAATCTAATAAAATTCCTAAAATGGCTAATAACTAATTAAAAACTATTTTATTGATTTTATAGGAGTATTTTGGGTAGGCAAAAATCACGTGGTCACAGCTGCCCCTCTTTGCTCGGAGACACGAAGGATTTTCGGGCAAAGATAAGATGAGCAATTCTGCGAGATTTTTGCCTATCCGAAACTCCATGAGAAGCATTTTTGAAAAGAGTCTGACCGAACCTTGCTTCAAAGGTAACCTACATATCCTCGGCTACAAAGGAATCAGGTCAGTGTAGTTCCGGAAGTTTAGGTAGCTGGGACTACCAGGAAGCTGTGATTTTCGCTGTTGCTGCTGCTGTTACTGCTTGCTGCGCTCCTTATAACACCAAAATAGAAAAGATAAAAAGCTAAGCTAGCTATGTCTATCAAACTATGAATTACAAGATTCCTGTCTACAAATTTCTTGAAGCTTGATCTTAAGTCTTAGCTGGTTCTCGAGGCAGACTCCGATCTGAACCTTGACGTTCATCAACTGTAGGTGCTGGTTCTTTCTTCAACTTTTGAATCAAGGCAACGCATGTGAAGCTTATGACTTCCGTCAAATTTTGAATAAGTCGTGTCCTTGTTCATTGTAGCATTTGAATTTGCTCCCTTTTCTTCTCTTCTTTTCTTTATTCTGGATTGAGATTCATTCTTTTGGGTATCTCGAACCCTGTGCCTCGAGGGAAAACCGGCTCAGATACCAAACCAAATCAAGCGAACAAAATTATCCTGCCCCAGTTCCATTTGAGAAAAACTTGTGAGTTATTTGCAACTAAAAACTAAACTATTCTCTATTGAAAACAGTAAAATAAGGAAGGATTGCCAGGTTATGCTGGGAAGCCGACCGAGTTACGCTGGAAAAGAAAAGTTCTCGGGTTATGCCGAGGATGTTATCGGTCGATTCTACTGGGAAAAAGAAAAAGAATTCCTAGGTTATACCAGAGTAAAAGAAAAAGGTCCTTGGATTATGCCGGGGATAACAGAAAATAAAGGTCTTTGGGTAATGCCAAAGAGGTCCTCGGGTTATGCCGGGGAGTCTACGGGTTATGCTGAAAAAAGGGAAATAAAGATCTTTGGGTTATGCCAGAAATAAAAGAAAAACAAAGTCTTTGGGTTATGCAAAAGAGGTCCACGGGTTATGCCCGGGAAAATAGAAAATAAAGATTTTTGGGTTATGCCAAAGAAGTCAACGGATTATGCCGGGGAGGTCCACGGGTTATGCCGGCGATCCACGGGTTATGCTGGGGAATCCACGGGTTATGCCGGGATGAGGTTAAGACCTTTGGGTTATGCCAAAGGGATCCACGGGTTATGCCCGGGATGAAGGTTAAGACCTTTGGGTTATGCCAAAGGGATCCACGGGTTATGCCGGGGACGAAGTTTAAGACCTTCAGGTTATGCCAAAGGGATCCACCGGTTATGCTGGGGACGAAGGTTAAGACCTTAGGGTTATGCCAAAGGGATCCACGAGTTATGCCGGGAATGATGTTTAAGACCTTCGAGTTATGCCAAAGGGATCCACGGGTTATGCCAGGGATGAAGGTTAAGACCTTCGGGTTATGCCAAAGGGATCCACGGGTTATGCCGGGGACGAAGGTTAATACCTTTGGGTTATGCCAAAGGGATCCACGGGTTATGCCAGGGATGAGGGTTAAGACCTTTGGGTTATGCCAAAGGGATCCACGGGTTATGCCGGGGATGAAATAAAAGACCTTCGGATTATACCAAAGGGATCCACGGGTTATGCCAGGGATGAAGGAAAAGACCTTTGGGTTATGCCAAAGAAATCCAATATAATGCAGTAAATAGTTTAGAGGAGACTTCCCTCTGACTAATGCTTTAAAGCTGTTTTTGGCCTTTGTGCAGTTTCCTTTTGGTTACACCTGCATCTTGTAAGGCTGCCTTGGATTACACCAATTTCCTGTTTTCAAAACAAAAGTAATTGTTAGTTTGAAACGATGATTGGTTTTGTGGCCTCGATGATTCTGATCACTTGATCCCGGTTCAACTTTCAGCGAAAACCTCCGCTTCTTGCTTGGTTTTTCTGAAAGTTGATTTCTTTCTTGAACCGAAGGATTCAGTTTTGCAAATTTGTTGTGACCACTTGCCCATATGGGACTTTGTCTTTTCACTTTTCTTGCCTCTGAGGCTTTTGCTTTTAGCTTTCTTTCATTTTTCAACTTTGGGGTTTCAGAACATTAACCATCACGGCCAGTCGAGGGTCGACTCGATGCACCCGCTGAGGCTGGTACATTCTTTTGGATCTGGCTGTTATTAAGCGGGACCCTGTAAAACTAGTCTTGACATCTTTTCTTTGTATTAGTTTCGGAAGTAGAATTAGACCGAAAGGGATTCAAAGAAAATTAAACGAAAAGCGAGAGAATGAATTTAGAAAAGCGTCCCTTTCGGGGAAGAGAGAAGGACTTATTTGGGGTGTATGCAGACTTCACATAGGCATGACATGCTTCTTGGACTGGATGCCCGATCTGCGCAACTATCCAACTTTCTCATGAACCCATCACAATCCGTATTCTGAAACCGAGAAACCTTGCCAGGACTCTTTCAGTACCAATAGTGGCGAGGATTCCTGCTTTTTGATCAATGGCGCCCTTTGCGGGTTTTCGCCAATTGACCTCTCTCAGTTCTCTTCTCACCATCGCCTTGTAGTTCTCTTTGCGAGTTTTCACTAACAAGACTCTCTCATTTTCAATTTCTCTGCTCGCGTCGCCTTACGGTGCCCGTGTGGGTTTTCACCAATAAGACTCTCTCATTTTATTTCTCTCATTTTGAATGCATTCTCTGATTTTAGAAACCTTTCACCGATTGATCGGAAGGACTCGAACGGGATTTGGCAAAAGAGAGTTTTGATTGAATTACAACTTTAGAACATTTCAGGCGAACACTGCCGAACCGTTATAACATCTGCCCCAGTTTCATTTTGGGGAAATTTGGATTTTTATTTTGGTGCGACTGAACCTCAGGGAGAGGCTGCTTACGTATCCTTTCGGAATCAAGTTAGACGTAGTTCAGGCTACGTTGGTTTAGGGTTTTTGTTTTTTTTTTTGTTTTTTTTTCTCTTTCCTCTTTTCTCTTTTTCTTTTTCTTTTTCTTTTCTTTGTCTTTTTTTTTTCGACTACCTTTGCAAATGATGCTTTCGAGTTCCAAAGAGGATAATTAAAGAAGAAGAACCGACTCAAAGGGTTAGCAAAGGATTGGATTGTTTGGGGTAGCGAGAATGAAAGCCTTCGTCATCTCAATCGGAGGGATTACACGTAGTACCTTTTGACGGCATCTGCATTTACTGCTGTTTCGGGATCATTTCCTTCAATGTCTCCCAAGTACAATGCTCCTCTCGGCAATATTTTTTTGATGATATATGGGCCTTTCCAATTAGGAGCGAACTTTCCTTTTGCTTCTTGATGATGGGGAAGAATTCGTCTTAAAACGAGTTGTCCCACTTCAAACTTTCTGGGCCGTACTTTCTTATTGTAAGCACGAGCCATTCTTTGCTGGTATAACTGCCCATGGCAGACTGCGGCCATTCGCTTTTCATCAATCAGGTTTAGCTGTTCCAGGCGGGTTTTGACCCACTCACTATCTTCAATTTCAGCTTCGACAATGATCTGAAGGGAAGGAATTTCAACTTCCGCAGGTATCACGACTTCAGTTCCGTAGACCAAAAGATATGGGGTTGCTCCGATTGATGTACGCACAGTTGTGCGGTAACCCAACAATGCAAACGGCAACTTTTCATGTCATTGCCTGGAACTTTGAATCATTTTCCTCAAAATCTTTTGATGTTCTTGTTTGCTGCTTCTACGGCACCATTGGCTTTGGGCCGATATGGAGTGGAGTTCCTATGCATTATTTTGAATTGTTCGCATATTTCACTCATCAAATGACTATTCAGATTTGCAACATTATTTGTGATGATGGTCGCAGGGATACCAAAACGGCATATAAGATTGGAATGCACGAAATCCACCACAGCTTTCTTAGTAACAGATTTGAGGGTGATTGCTTCAACCCATTTCGTGAAGTACCAGCCTCATCATTTTCCGGTTCTTGGTTTATTACTTCACAGTTCAGACAGCGTGTTTGGATCTGGGCATGAAGTCCGCAAGCATGTCATGTTATTTAAAGCGCATTATTAGAACTGAAAAAGAATAACAAAATCAGAAGAGATGAATGATGAAATATTAATTTCATTTCATTGAATTTTGAGATAATAGGGTTTACATTTGGAATTAAAAGAAAAAAAACTAAAGATAGAAAAGCTTAAAGCAAAACATCCGAGTTACACCCTGGAATAACTCGTGATGCAGAAAAGGTGGCAAGACAAGTCTACCGGGACTCCCGCCTGATTGGGAAGGGCGTAGCCTTCCAATTTTGCAATTTGGCATTAGGTCCCATGTACAGCACCTCAGCGATGCTTGAGCCTTCCCCTTGTTGAACCATGTGGGTTTCATACAACATCTGTTTCATAGCCCCACATATTTCCTCAATTTCTTCAGCCGTGAAGGCTTCATCTTCCTCTTCGTCGTTGTATTTAGGTTTAACGAATGTTTTGTACAGAGGAAGGATTGGCTTAGTCAAGACCAAACCATCATTTTTCCTCTTCTTTGCCCATTTGAAATCAGCTGGCGTGGGCCGGAAACCTAACCCAAAAATCCGTCGCTAGCAGTCGAGGTGATAGGCTCAGTTGTTCCCTGCAGCGATCTCCCGAGCCATTTTCCAGGTTGGTAGCCATGTCTGATCATTTCTTTGGCCACCATTATTGATGCATTTGATAAAAAGGGTTGAGGGCAAGGGTTTCCTTCCTCATACTGGTCTGCAACCACGATTTCGAAAGCTTGATAGATTATATGCTCGCTTCCCTCCTTTGCTTCAAGGCACGGGACCAATGGATCCCGATAGATTGACTGTTCATCCTCTATGTGAACCACAATCTCCTGGTTTTCATATTCAAATTTGACCATTTGGTGGAGAGTGGAGGGTACGGCTCCTGCCGCATGGATCCATGGTCGTCCCAAGAGGAAATTGTAAGAAGTGTCCATATCCAGGACCTGGAAGGTTATTTCGAAATCGACCGGTCCAATAGTCAGGACCAGATCAATTTCTCCAATAGTATCTCTTTTCAAGCCATCAAAAGCACGTACGCATACATCATTAGGCCTGATTTTCTTTGTGCATATTTCCATGCGCTGCAGAGTTGAGAGCGGGCAAATATCTACCCCAGAGCCTCCATCTATCATGACTCTTTTTACATAGTACCCTTCACATTTGACTGTTAGATGAAGGGCTTTGTTGTGGGCAGCCCCTTCCGGGGGTAGATCATTTTTTCTGAAAGAGACTTGAAGGGTTGCAAAAAACCTTTCTGCCATCACTTCCAGGTGCTCTATTGTAGTTTCAACAGGCACATAGGCTTCATTGAGGGTTTTGAGCAAAACCTTCTGATGCTCAGTTGAGCTCATTAATAGTGACAGAAGAGAAACTTGATCGGGAGACTACCAGAGTTGATAGATTATTTCGTAATCCGCCGTTTTCATCTTTTGGAAGAATCCCTCTGCCTCTTCAGGACTTACCAGTTTCTTGGACGGGAAGTGTTTCTTGGTAGTACTGTTTACTTCCCTTAAATTGAGATATCTTTCAGCCGGGATTTCCCCCGAGATTTCTTTACCCTTGTATGTCACTACCGTCTTGTTGTAATTCCATGGTACGACAGTGGGATCCGTTATGGGCCTTTGTGGCGCGCGACCGATGACCATGGGCTCATTCAGCCTTGGTGGAAATACTGGTCCCCGAACCACATAGGTTCCCTTTTGCACATATATTTGAGTTTTTTGTTTGTTTAACTCAAATCTCTTGGGAGGGCTTAATGGCTTCCACTCTTTTTTGTGCCCTCGGGGGATGTAAAGAACAACATCTTTGGATGGCAATGACCCGATTTCATCCTTTGACTTCTCTTCCACCTTTGGAGGAACACTTTTGCTCTTCTTCTCTGTTCTGTCCTGTTTTGGGACAACTTTTGGTTTTGTTTCTGTGTCGGCTATGGTGATGATAGCCTTCAAAGCTGGGTCGAACTCCTTGTCCTCACAGATCATTCCAATAACCGGCCCGTTGTTGTAAGTCGGTAGTGGATTATTGGTTACATTGGGGATATCCTCATCCCTTAGCACTATTCTTTTCTGTTCGATTAAATCTTCCACTGCCCTTTTCAATGTCCAGCAGTTCTCCATATCATGCCCTTCGGCCCCGAAGTGGTATGCACATCGAGTGCCCCGTTGATAGGAGGGTGACTCTGGATTTTGCCTATTCGGGGGAACAGGCTGAAGCAGACCCATTTGAACCAACTTCGGGAATAAACTTGAGTATGATTCACCAATGGGTGTGAAGTTTTTCCTTGGTGACTCTTGAGCACGGAAGTTATTTTGTTGGGGTCGGGGATTATAGTAGGTTTGGTACGGAGACTGATTTCTAGGAGGTGGAGCTCGGTTCTGATTAAATGGTCGTTGGGCCTGCCATACGGGTGGGCATTCATGACTACATATGGTGGATGAGCATAAGCTATGTCCTGGTGGGGGTAGTAGTGCTGTGGGGCCCTTTCAGAGAAGAGAGGCCTAGGTGGCCGAGGCTTCCTTGTACTTGAGGCAGCCATTGACGATTCTTCTTTCTTTTTCCTGTTGGCTAACCCTCTAGACCCACCTTGAATGGTTTGGGAGGTGGCTCTGATTGCGGATTGACTTAAAATCCGTCCTGTTTTAGGCCATTCTCGACCATTTCTCCAATCTTTATGGCTTCAGCAAATGGCTTCCCCATTGCTGACATCATATTTTGATAATAGTCAGCCTCTTGTTCCTGAAGGAAAACCGTGACCATTTCGGCCTCGTCCATGGGAGGTTTTACCCTCGACGCCTGCTCGCGCCATTTGACAGCGTACTCCCTGAAACTTTCGGTGGCTTTCTTCTTCAAATTTGCTAAGGAATTTCGGTCCGGAGCAATATCAATATTGTACTGGAACTGTCGGACGAAATCTCTTGCCAAATCATCCCAAATGTGCCATCGAGATATTTCCTGATCCATGTACCACTCGAAAGCGATACCAACTAGGCTTTCCCCAAAATAAGCCATTAGAAGCTCTTCTTTTCCGCCCGCTCCTCTCAGCTGATTGCAGTACTTTTTGAGATGAGCGATAGGATCCCCGTGCCCATCGTATTTTTCAAACTTCGGGGTTTTGAAGCCCACCGGCAGATGCACATGAGGAAACATACACAGGTCTGCGTACGATATGCTTTTCTGTCCACTTAGACCTTGTATGTTCTTAAGGCTTTGCTCAAGACTTCTCATCTTTCTCGCCATCTCATCCTGCTCGGGAGTCCTTATGTTTGTCTGCAGCCCTGAGGCAAACTCATATTTGGGCAGTTGATGGTAAGTCGTTGTGGCAAACTGAGCTGATTCCATTGGAAAAGGCTGTGCCTGATATGTAAAAGGAGAAGGATTGAAACTTGGCCGGGGCAAAGCAGGTTGCGTTGTGGCTGAACAAGGCGGTGCAGTAAATATATTTGACGCCGCACCGGAATTTGATGCCTGGGGGCAATCTTTAGAGGGCGTTCCCACAAAATTGGCGGTAATGGTGGGATATCCCAGTGGGTAGCTTATTGGAATGTTAGTAGTCCCACTGGCCCTGGGAAATCACGAAATCCTAGAATTGCGCTCGGTGTTTCCTTTCCGTTCGTCCAGGCGTTCCACATTTCCATCATGCGGAGACGCAATAGTCTGTTTTCTTCGGCAACTGCCGATTCTGGAACCAAGATGCCCGAAATTGGATTTTCCTATGTAATAGGAATGGTTGGCAAAGTTATCTCAGAAACCATTTCAACACTACCCTTTGATCTAGTGAAGTATGGATGCGACGCCAGATTACCACAAAATCAATCACCGATATAGCAAAACCTATACTTAATAGCAAATCGGTTAGTTTAGGGAAAATAACAGATAGGTAATCGCACATTGGGGTGTGATGCACCTAGGCAATTAAATGTGTTTCTATATGTTTCACAACGGTTGCGTGTTTCATTCCGGCATTGCATGTTTCTTTTCTTTTCACTTTCCAATTTTCACTCTTTATTTTCGTTCCATTCTTGCTCTCTTTTCCCTTTTTTTTTTAAATTTTTTTTAGGGACTGCGTAATTCTAGAGAAATAAATATAAAAAATAAAGAAACAATTTTTGTAAACTTCCGATTTCCATTAATAAAATACTTCCATTACAGACTCAATCTTTAAAGAAAAACTACAACAGACTTGAAACAATTCTCGAAATAAATAAAGAAAATGAAATACAGATTGTAAAATCAGGAATACATTAATGCTTCAGTTCCTGGGGCCCGTGGGACATCGTTCGGTCTTGCCACGGGCCTCTGTGCAAGATCCCCTTGGAGCTGCTCCAAATCACACATTGTCTGGCTCTGGGCCATCAGATCATAGCAATGCTCTCTGTCTATTTTAAAGTTCTGGGCTTGTTTCTCCACCCCATTTTCAAGACTAGTTATCTTTCTTTTCAAGTCGATGATTGTCCCTTCATATCTTCTTTTTATTTGCCGGAAAAACTGTGCATCGCCCTTCGGCGTTTTCTGCCAATTGTTTTCTATTTTTTTCCCTGATTTTCCTCGGATTTTTCTAGACTGTCTTAACATTCTAGCACCTTCTTCCTCAAACTGTTGATTAGCTTTTCGTCTGCCTGGCTTCTTTCTTGATTTCTGGCAGCCATTTTCATCTGTTGAATTTGAACCTTGAGGGCTTCATTTTCTTGAATCAATTTTTCCTTCACCCTTATCTGCAGCGGCTTGCGCACCGTTCTCGAAATGAAGTTCCCTGACTTGCTTTTCTAATTTGCTTATGGCAGCCCTATATTCATTTTCTTTGGCCAACCAGTCCCATTAGGCTTGTGACTCTTCAACAAATTCTTGGAGGTGGGGTCTTTTGGCTGGTCGTCTGGACTCGGCTTCTTTCTTTTACCACACGAGATAACCATGGGAGACTTCACCTCGGGACATGTCCCAAACACAAGTGTTTGCCGGCAGGTATTGACATTCGCTCCAAATCTGACGAACCGTCTTTTCAGGGAATTGTCCATCGGCACTAATTTCAATTGCATGACGACTGCGGTCTTCATCCTTGGGTACCATTTGGCACCTCCCCAATTGTCTCAAGACCCGGTATGGTGCATAGGGTTTGATGCTTTTAAGACCCATTAGGAGAAAATGAGGCCCAGTAGCCAGCATATATAGGATTTCGTCGAATGGAAAAAAACCGAGCGTCCATTCTATTTGCTCTGCCGTGAAAAAATGGAGACGGGATATCCGTTCTGTGACCCCTTCTGGCATACTAACACCTTCAACCCTGGCTTGGAGTTCCGCTATGCAGCTCCTTTCTGTCGATGTGTACCTCATGTACCGAGGGCGCCGACATAGATGCTCAACCATCCATATTTGCAACAGAAGGTTGCACCCTTCGAAGAAGTTTCCTCCGGCCTTACAGGCTGTGAGGGCTCGGAAGATCTCAGATACTATCATGGGCGCGAGGACACTCTTGGCCTGAGTGAGTAATGTGCTGACAACCCCGGCTATCCGGATATCAATGTGTCCGTCTTTTCCGAGGAACACTAGGAGACCCAGAAATGCTACCATGAAAGCGAAACACCTGTGTTCTTCCCATTTCAATCGATTTCCTTTACTACAGGTTTTGCTTTCCGGATTGTTAAAGCCCCCTATATGCCTGTAGCGCTGATATATGAATTGTAGGGTAGAAAAGCCATTTTCCAGATCGGGGTTTTGGACCCCTCTACTTATTTTTAGCATATTTAGGAATTTATGGGGATTGTCAGCTCTTGGAGCAACCAAATACCCATGCCGCAACGGGGTTTCGTTTTTCCCGATATACCCGGTTATTTCCTCCAAGGTTGGTGTAAGCTCGAAGTCTAAGAAATGAAAGACATTATGGGTCGGGTCCCAAAATGTAACTAAGGCCTTTATGAGATCTCCCCTAGGCCTAATTGTCAGCAAGTCCAGGAGACCACCCAAATACCGTTTAACCGTATTCTGCCCTGATTCACCCAAATCCTTCCACCACATGTGCAGCTCCAAAGGAACCTTAGTTAATATCTCCATTTTTAGATTCGTGCTCGTTCTGCACATTTAAATTAAGGTGATTAGCGAATTTTCAGAAAATGGGTCGATCTTGCACATATTTAACTAAACGGCTACTTTTGCAAATACGGCCATTCAGTATTTTAAAAAGGAAAGATTTTAGGGCTGTGTTTGTTAGGTAGCCAAAAATTAAAATAGGTGGTCGTTTTTACGAAAACAGCCTTCCAGTGTCCTTGCGGAGATATTTGGGCTATTTATGCAAAGGCGACACTACCTAACCGCTTTCATTTTTGAAATTCGCTATAATAGAATACTCAAAAGAACAAAGGAGTATTCCTGGATTTTTGAATTTTTATTTTATTTTATTTTATTTTTTTTCTTTTTTTTTAAAGAAAGACTACTTTAGGAGTTTTCAAAGGAAATAGTTTTTGTTTGAATTTTGTTTTATCTTTTCGAGGAGGAAAGGAAAAATTTCATTGCCTCGAATTCCTAAGAAAAAATCATGAACGAAAGTATTTTTTAGTCTTTTGAAGCAAAATAGTTTTGAACTTTCACTTCATTTACAAAAGCAAGAAAAGAATACTTAGAAAAAGCAAGAAAATATATTAGATTTTTTTTTAATTTTAAAAGAAACATATTTTTGAGTTTTTCGTTTAAAAATAAAAATATTATATATTTTTTAGCTTTCAAAAGTAAGAGAGAAAATATTTAGAAATTTCCTTTGTTTATTTAAATTTTTTTTTAAGGAAGACAAAATATGTGGACTTCAAAAATTTTTATTTTCCTCAAAATTCTTTTCAAATTTTCCGTTTTCTTTTTTTTCTTCTTTTTCTTTCTTGATTTCAAAAATCAGAAAATTTTGTTTTCGTTTTCTATATCTTTTTTTTTCTTTCTTTTCGAAATTTCGGTAGAGTTTCGGCTTAATTTTAGACACCAGATTTTTTTGCAAAACGTGTAGGCGACCCTCAATTTTCTCATACCTCGCCTTTCATTATTTTATTTTTCAATTTTTTATGATTTTATTCTAATAGCCGGTCAACACGCAAATCGAGACAAAATAATGCACAAGTAGCACATAAATTATGATGGTCTTTGATTTCGGGGTCACCTGTCCTAGACGGACCCAACCCCTGTGTTGAGTTCCCTAAGTCAAATGCATATGATGCAAATAAGCGTTCCTACTAGGGATCCGGCATGAGGTCATGTTATTCTAAGCTGAAAACCTGGGTATTTGTTCTAGACTTGTGTACCCGAGCGGACAACTCGAGCCGAGGAGGGGGCTACGTACAGGGCACCAAAAGGCCACCCGGCTTTGTAACTTATCCGGCCTCTTTCTTATTTAAGGTAGGACACTAACAGAATAGGGAGTCACGACCAGCGTGCACATCCCCGAAGATGAGAAGAGAAGGGTTCGGAACAGTATTATATACAGTTCAAATAATATCAAAACGGTAAAAGCGGCATTTAGCATATTAGGCTCAACACGTAATAAAATCAGATAGTAATAAAGCCAAACATAACAATCATATTAAGCTCGAATTATTGAACCCTGAACCAGAGATTCTGGGTTCGATCCCCAGCGGAGTCACCAGAGCTATCACACCTCTCTTTCTTATATCCACGAGGAGTATATAAAAGAGTTTTTCCAATTAAAGTGACATTATTCGAAATGAGATTATTTATTTAAATTCCAGAGTCGCCACTTGAAATATTTAATTGGTGTCCAAAGTCACCGGTTTTTATCCCAAATCGAGGAAATTTTTTGACTCTCCTTATGAAGTCTGCGAACTAGAAATTCTAAGTAAGGAATTCTGTTAACCCGAGGAAGGTGTAAGGCACCCTCGGATTCCGTGGTTCTAGCACGGTCACTCAATTGTTATAGTCGGCTTTTACCTGATTTTAATACATGTTTCTAGCCTAAGGTATTTTTGACTTTTAACTGCTTTATATAATTATTAGAGAATTGTAATATTAATTAAAATATGTCACGAACCACGTCACATAAATGCATCCGTAGTCCGTAACACACTTTAATTTAACATTGAGATTTGGATTTGGGTCACATAAATGCGCCTCCGAATTTAGGAAATTGAGTTATTTAGAATAACGAGCCTAAAGCTGCTACGCGTTTTTAACTGTTCGAGGGCCATAAAATTCACTGGATAGCACGCCTCGATCTTCTAAGGAGCGCCTAAAAGCAAGCTACGAAGGTTTAAATGCGTTTAAGAAATAATTATTTAAAACTTATATTTAACTATTAAGAGGGCCATAAGTGATCGTTGTTAATTATATGGTTCACCTCTATTAATTTAAAGGAACTTTTAACACTACACGCTATTGAAAATTCATGTCAGCAGCAGGCCCATTTGGTTTCCAGAGAACAGTGGATTAGGCCCAATACAAATCATTCAGCATAAATTTATTTGCAAATATAGCCACTAATTCCATAACAAAATTACATTATGAATTTCAGCACTAATTTTCAGGAGACAGCCATATTTTAAATTTTAGCATTATTTCCAGAACAACAGCCATGTCTTAAATTTCAACGTCAATCCCAGAAAATAACCAGATTTTGAATTTTACACTAATTTCAGAAATGGCCATGATTCAAGGTTTAACACTAATTCCAGATTTGAGTTTTTACACTAATTTCAGAAACGGCCACACTGGATGCCACCGAAATGGGTTAATTCAGAGGTAGGCCCAATACCAGCCTTAAACAAGACTGCATTTCAGCAATGGGCCACAAATAAAGCATAATTCAGTGTGTGCTTAATTGTATGAGTTCGGCTAGAATCTAGACTACTTACATGCTTGTAAGAAAAGATTAATTACAAATTTCCATAACAACGATAAACTTAGTGACATGATTACAAAACTGGTGTACCAAACTATTACAGAAATAGCCTGTGCAGTCTTAGAATTTTACGAAATACTGCTCAACTTCAGCATAATACAATGACCCCTAATCCCGCTTTCTGTTCCCCTTTTTAATTCAAAAAATATATATATTTTTTTAGCTAATCAGGACAGAATAGATGAGGTAACCAGTGTTTTCTATTGTAATTAACTCAAAAATGACAAATAACTGTTCAACAGTACATTAAGCAATCGGCAGAAATATTACTAACACGCTTTGAATAGAATAGATATTGGAAACTACCAACCAGTCTAGAAATAGTTTCAACCAAAATTGCCAAGGGACAACACCAACAAGTATTACCATTTATGATGAACGAACAGATTCGACAAGATGAGAAAAGAGATCAATTCAAACTTCATTTACCAAATCAGTACGACAGACCACTAACAAGTAGTTCACTAACAAAATCAATCCATTTTCAATGATTGAACATGTTGAATTTACAGAACTAAGCAATAATATTCAATTCAATTCATAATTTTACCCTTTTACACTTTACGGGTCAAGTTGACCCGACCCAGACAGCAGCCCAAAACAAATTCTGACCCTTTCCTTTTGGGCTTCAATTTTAGAAGCCCTATTTCATCTGTGGCTTTTTCCAAAGAGTCTTAATGACTCAAAACAAAACGAGGCAGAAGTAAAGAAGCAAAGACGGACAACTTTTGACCCCAACATAAAATTAAAAAATTAAAGAATGGGTAGAAGACGAGAAAACTTTAACAAATAATTAATAAAATGAAAAGGAAAGGAGAAGAAGAAGCTACCTCGTACCAAACATCTCTTAAAAATATGATTTTTAAACTAAAATCAACCTTAACCGTGTATTCTTGTTAAGAACACGCGGTTAAAGTCCGTTTTATTTTTAAGTCGGCTTCAACAGTCTTTGATTCTTGGATTTAAACTTTAGGGTTTCTGGTTTTTTGATTTAACAATCGGAAGATTTTTTTAGGAATTTTTGGTTGAAGTGGGGTATAGGTTCGAGATGAGGGAGTGAGGATGGTTGCTTGGGTGTGATTTGGGATGGATTTGGGGTGGATTTGAGGGTGGAAACAGCCATGGCTGCGGAGGAATTTGGGGGAGGCTAGGGTTAGTTCAGAAGAGAGGGGTCTTTGTGGGACGAAGGGAAACTAGGGGAGTAGGGATTGTTTCGGACATATAAATAGTCAGCAGAGGTTAGTTCTGAGCCGTTAGATCTGTTGAGATCAACGGCTCAGATCAGATGGCTACTCCAAACGACACCGTTTTGATTTCAGGGGGTTTAGGCTTTGGGCTGGTCCGATTTCCTTTCGTTTTGGGCTTAGTTTAATTTCCTTTACAAAGTTGGCCTAGTCCGATTTCTCTTTTCTTATTCTTATTTTCTTAACTTCTTTTGTTTTATTTTTTTCTTCAATTTTCTTTTCATATTTTTTAAGAACTAAAGAACTTAATAATTAAAAATCCTAAATTACCTAAATGTGAAATTAAGCTAAATAACTACTCATATAAATTATAATAACGCTTGATTCTAAGAATTAAAAATTAAAAATTAAGAAAAGTGTAAAATGGACTATTTTTTTTTAATGATTTTTCAATTTTATAAAACCAACAACTACTAATTCAATCCTAAAAAATATAAAATAAATCCTAAATGCAATGCATGATACTTTTTGGGTATTTTCATGTGTTAATTACTTAAAAATTAAACAAATAAAAGAATATAAGTAATTAAAAAAATCTAATAAAATTCTTAAAATGGCTAATAACTAATTAAAAACTAAGTTATTGATTTTATAGGAGTACTTCGGATATGAAAAAAATCACGTGCTCACAATTGGGAGACTATACTGATACCTGTAAACTATCTGTATCTTGTTCATCATAATAAAGCTATTTTTACGCCTTGCCATATCGTCATTATATGCCAGTCCTTAACTTTGTGGACAATGTGAAACAACACAAGTATATAGTAAAATTTTAGAAAAATAATATTGTATAATCACTCTTAGAATAATAATTATATATATATATATATATATATATATATAAAATTAAAAAAAAGTAGTATACATTGTGACAGGCTAAAAGGACTAAATAGTATTGACATCGAAAAGCTACATCTTTTCTCCTTATGACATCGATTTGCATTTTCATAATGTTCTCTTGAATAGTATGTGTAGAAAGTCCCCCAAGTACGTGCTCTTTCTCTGCCCCTCCTCCCACAAAAAAGGACGCTTGTTTTAATTTTGGAAATAATACGTCACGACCAAAACTTTTCACCGCGGGACTGTAATGGTGTTTATCACTTGCTACGCAAGCCAATATTAGTACGTAATTAATTATTTTAACACTAATTTAAAAATAGTTTAATTAGAAATAAAGCTGTAGAAATTCAAAATAATTACAATAACTTCACACACTGACTAATCAAATCCCGGAATCTGGTGTTACAAGTACATGAGCATATTAAAAATGCTACAATCAAATGTCAGAATGAAAATACAACTATTTGAAACGAAATAAACAATAAAACTAGTTAAGGAAAGGGATTTCAGGGGATGCAATCGGCGTGCAGCTATACCTCAAGTCTCCGTGAAAAGCTAATCCGAGTAAGCCTCCACAAGCTGCTGCTGGGACCAACACCAGAATCTGCACACGAAGTACAAAATTGCAGTATGAGTACAACCGACCCCATGTACTCTACAAGTACCGAGCCTAACCTCAATGAAGTAGTGACGAGGCTATAACAAGGCACTCACTATAAGCCTGTGCGATAAACAAAATAATAGCAGAAATAAAGGAAAAGTCAACATAAAACCGAAACTGAAGACACATAACGGAGGACCCCAGAATAACACCTATGCTCAACTTCTCAATTCAACACGGATACAGAAGCAATAGTTAAACACAGTAAAATATGTTTTCTCTGTTGCGACACGCAACCCGATCTACAAATATACATAAATATCGTTGCGGCGTACAAACCGATCCCAAACACTAATACCAATATCCGTTGCGGGCATGCAATCAGATCCCACACAATAATACCAATAACCCTTGCGGCATGCAACTCGATCCCACACAATAATAATATAAATGAACATCTACAATCAACTACGACGTAACTCAGATAAAATGCAATAAAAGGATTATATAATTAAAGACATAGAATGGATCAAAATAGTTATCTAATAACACACAAGGTCAATAAGCAAGTAAAGACAGTCAATAAATAAAGACACAGATACATGAAAACAATTAGCAATTAAGGCATGTAACAGATAAAGGCATGAATTTAACAAGTAAAGACAGGTAACAATTAAAGCATTTAACAAGTAATAACATAGATTAAATGAATGCATGAAATAATTGAAAAAAATAAATAAAAATCCCAACCCACATGCTGAACCTATGACTATACACTCGTCACCTTGCATATACACCATCCCCGAACATAAATCAAATATCAAATAATCCAATCAAGTCCTAATTCTCTCAAACTGCCTTAGGAGCTATTTCAAATGAGACAGGAATGAAAGCAAGGCCAGACATGACACTTACCTCTTTGCACAACTAACTCAACAATCAACCACAACTTTTCCTTTCGAACAAGCCTCCAAACTAACTAAATCTAGCCAAATATTATTTAAACAATTCAAAATAAGCTTTAGAAACTACCCACGAATGAAAAAGGTTCAATAGATGAATTTGAAAAAGTCAACCCCGAACCTACTTGGTCAAAATCCGAGATTCAGACTAAAATTTGATTACCCATTTACTCCTGAACCCGGTTATATAACTTGTTTCGAAATCGACCTCAATTTGAGGTCTAAATTTTAATTTTATAAAATCCCTAAATTCTACACAAATTCCTAATTTCTACCATGAAAATTTCAAATTTGATGTTAAAAGCTCATTAAAAGTAGTGGGGAATTGAAAGAAAGCGAATTAGAGTCGTTTACCAATGATTTTAGGAAGAAGAACTCTAAAGAAAACTTCCTCTAGAGTGTTTTGGGTTGAGATAAGGTGTAAAATGAGCTAAGTCCCATTTTTTCCTTCTTTTACCGAGTTGTAGGTGTTGCAATTGCAAACTCTTGTTGACAATTGCAACCATCGCAAGCGCGAAACACTGGTTGCAAATGCGAACAGTACCCTTAGCTTGCTAAAGTTGCAAATGCGACAAAAACATCACATTTGCGATACTATACTTCATCTCAAATGCAGTTAAAGCTTTGCAATTATGAACTTGACTAAGTCTGCTGCCCAGTCGCAAAAGCGACCAAGCATTCAGAAAAGCAATCCAGTGATGTCTGCAGTTGCAAACAACTCTTTGCAAATGCGAAGATTGCCCTGCCCAGCCCATTTTCCAAATACGAGCTCGACTTTGCAAAAGTGGAGTTCGCATTTGCGAACAAATCCTCGCAAATGCGAGACCTGTAGATCAACACCAGAAACTGAAGCACACCAGCTATCTCAAAATCATCCAAAACTCATTCGATACACACCCGAAACTCACCCCAACCCCTTGAGCTCCAAACCAAACAAGCACACAAGTATAATAACATCTCATAAACTTGCTCACTACCTCAAATCATCAAAATAACATCAAATAACATGAATCGATTATCAAAACTCATGACTTTCAACTTGAAAATTCATTTTTATAATTTTTCACATAACGCACCGAAATGTGCTCCGGTCACCCCGAACCCCAACCAAACGTGCGTACAAGTCCAAAAATATCATACGAACCTACCGGAATCATCAAAATATCGATCCGAGGTCGTTTAACAAGAATGAAAACCGTGTTCAACTCAAGTCCCATTTTAAGCCTAAAATCACTTTTTCTTCAAATTTTTGCGAATTTTTTTTTGAAAAATGATATGGACCATGCACATAAATCAAAGAATATCAAATGAAGCTAACAAAGGTCTCGAAACATTAAAATAAAAGCTAGTATCAAAATGACCTATCGGGTCGTCACATTCTCCACTTCTAAAAGAAACGTTCGTCCTCGAACGGACGTAGAAAGAACCTGGACCGGTTAAAGGATGGGGGTAACTAATTTGCATATTGGACTCGGACTCCCACGTAGCTTCCTCAATCGTATGACCTCTTCATTGAACTTTTACAGAAGGAAAACTCTTGGATCTCAACTTGCGAACCTGCCGGTCTAGAATAGCTTCTGGCTCTTCCTCGTAGGTCAAATTTTCATCAAGCTGCATCGTGCTGAAGTCCAAGACATGTGAGCTGTCCTCATGGTACTTCTAAAGCATGGAAATATTAAATACTAGATATACCCTTGCTAGGCTAGGAGGCAATGCAAGCTTGTATGCAATCTCCTTGGCTCTCGCTAAGATCTCAAACGTGCTAATAAATTTCGGGCACAACTTACCCTTCTTCCCAAACTGCACAATTCCTTTCGTAGGCGAAACTCAGAGAAGAACCTTCTCTCACCATGTAAGCTACATCTAGAACCTTCTGGTCCAAATAAATATTTTGTCTAGACTGAGCTGTACGAAGTCGCTCTTGAATCACCTTAACCATTTCCATAGCATCACGTAACAAATCAGTGCCCAACAATCTAGCCTCTCCGGGCTTGAACTAACCAATTGGTGTACGACATTGCCTCCCATATAAGGACTCATACAAAGCCATTTGTATGCTCGACTGATAGCTGTTGTTATAGGCGAACTTTGCTAGAGGTAAGAACTGGTCCCATGAACCTACGAAATCAATAACACAGGCGCGTAACATGTCCTCCAAGATCTGAATAGTGCGCTCGGACTGCCTGTCTATTTGAGGATGAAATGCACTACTCAGCTAGACCCACGTGCCCAAATCACGCTGCACGGCTCTCAAAAAATGTGATCTGAACTACGTGCCCCGGTCAGAAATGATGAAAATGGGCATGCCGTGCAGGCGGATAATCTCCTGGATGTAAATCTGAGCCAACCGCTTTGAAGAATAGGAAGTCACCACCGGAATGAAGTGTGCGGACTTAGTCAAACAGTACATAATAACCCAGACAACTTCATATTTCCTCAAGGTGCGGGATAAGCCTACCACAAAATCCATAGTGATGCGCTCCCACTTCCACTCTGGTATTTCTAATCTTAGAGTCAATCTACCTGGTTTCTGATGTTCATACTTCACCTTTTGATAATTCAAACACCGAGATACATAAGCAACAGTGTCTTTTTTCATCCTTCGCCACTAATAGTCTGTTTCAAGTCACGGTACATCTTCGTGACACATGGCTGAATATAACGCGAATTGTGTGTCTCCTCAACGATCAACTCTCTGAAACCCGTCAACATTTGGAACACAAATATGACCCTGAAGCCGCATAACCCCATCATCACTAATCACAATTTCCTTAGCACCACGTTGCTGCACCGTGTCTTTCAAAACTAACAAGTGAGGATCATCAAACTGGCGAGCCTTGATATGCTCCAACAGCGAAGACTGTGCCACAACACAAGCAAAAACCCAGCTAGGCTTCGAAACATCCAATCTCACAAACTGATTGGCCAACGCCTGAACCTCCATGGCTAGTGTCCTCTCTACTACCGGTAAATATGCCAAACTGCCCATGCTCTCAGCCTTCCTATTCACTGCGTCGGCCACTACATTGGCCTTCCTTAGACGATATAATATGGTGAGATCATAGTCTTTCAACAACTCTAACCATCTCCGCTGCTGCAAATTAATGTATTTCTGCTTGAACAGGTGGTGGAGACTCCGATGGTTGATATAGACCTCACATGGAACGCCGTATAGATAGTGCCTCTAAATCTTCAGTGTGTGAACAATGATTGCCAACTCTAAATCACGCACATGGTAATTCTTCTCATGAACCTTCAACTGCTAAGACACATAGGCAATCACCCTATCGTCTTGCATCAATACTACGCCAAGCCTAATATGAGATGTATCACAATATACGATGTAAGATCATAAACCTGTAGGCAACACCAATACTGGTGCTGTAGTCAATACAGTCTTGAGCTTCTAAAAGCTCAACTTACACTCGTTGGACCACCTGAAAAGAGCACCCTAGTGGGTCAACTTGGTTAATGGGCCTGAGATAGATGAAAACCACTTCACGAACCGGCGATAATAACCCGCCAAACCCAAAAAACTCCGAATCTTTGTAGCTGAAGTAGGTTTAGGCTAGTTCTGAACTGCCTCAATCTTCTTAGGATTCACCTTAATTCTTTCGGAAGATACAACATAGCCCAAAAAGGTAACCGAGTCCAACCAAAACTCACACTTTGAAAACTTGGCATATAACTGATGATCCCTCTGAGTCTGAAGTAAGATTCACTGATGCTGCTTATGCTCCTCTCAACTACGGATTAAACCAAAATATCATCAATGAAGACAATCACAAAAGAATCCATATAGGGCTTGAACACCGGGTTCATCAAATCCATAAAGACTGCTGGGTCATTAGTCAAGCCAATTGACATCACTAGGAACTAGTAGTGACTATACCGAGTCTGAAAAGCTGTCTTAGGGACATCCGATGCCCTAATCTTCAACTGATGGTAGCCAGATCTCAAGCCAATCTTGGAAAATACCTTGGCACACTGAAGCTGGTCAAATAAGTCATCAATCATCAAAAATGAATACTTGTTCTTGACAGTGACTTTGTTCAACTATCGATAATCTATACACGTACTCATCGTTCCATCCTTCTTCTTCAAAAACAACACCGGTGCACCCCAAGGCAAGACACTTGGCCTAATGAATCCATTATTAAGCAAATCCTTCAACTACTTCTTTAATTATTTCAACTCAACTAGGTCCAAATGGTATGGTGCGGTAGAAATGGGCTGAGTGCCTAGAACCAAGTTAATGTAGAAATTAATATCTGTGTTGGGTGGCATCCCCGGCAAATCTGTAGGAAACACCTCTGGGAACTCGCACACAACTGGTATTGAATCCATGGAAGGAACCTCCGTACCAGGATCACAGATATAGGTCAAATATGCCTAACACCCCTTCTCGGTCATACGCGAGCCTTGACATATGAAATGACCCTGCTAGTAGAATAGCTAGGAGTCCCTCTCCACTCCAATCGAGGTAACCCCGACATGACTAATGTCACAGTCTTGGTATGACAATCCAAAATAATGTGGTAAAGTGACAACCACTCCATGCCTAAGATCACGTCAAAATCCACCATATCAAGAAGTAGGTCTATTCTAGTCTCATAGCTCCCGATAGTGACCAAACAAGCACTATATACTCGGTCTACCACAATAGAATCTCCCAGGCATAAACACATAAACATGAACACTCAAATAATCACGAGACATATCCAATATGAAGAAAAATAGGATGACACATATGAATACATAGAAATTAGATCAAATATAATTGATGCATCTCCATGGCAAATTGGAATAATACCTGTGATGATCGCATCCGATGACTCTACCTCAGGTATGGCTGGGAATACATAAAAATTGGCCTGAGCCCCACCACTCTAACCTCCGCCTCTCGGATAGCCTCTAACTGGATGGCCTCCACCTCTAACGGCCTGACCACCACCTCTAGCTACCTGACTCCCTATGCCGGAACCATGGCACGCGAACCCTATTTAGGCACGCTACTCATAAATCTGGGACAGTACCTCCTGATATGCCCCGTATCCCCACAGTCAAAGCACTCTCTCGGCTGCTGTGGCTACTGAATTCGAGACTGACTCTGACGGCCTGGATAACTGCCGTGATAGCTCTGAATCGGCGGTGCACTGATGGGAGCTGGATGTGACCTGTGGGCTAGCTACTCAGGATGAGACCCATAAGAACCACGACTGCCCGAAGTACCGTGTGCTACCTAAAGCGCTGACTGAATCGGCCTGTGAGGATGTCTTATACCAAATGAACCCCTGCCTCCAGATGAGACACTACTAAAACCACCAAAATGACGAGGCCTCTTCTCAAATGCCGCCTCTCTATCCTGTCCACGAACCCTCTCGACCCGTCTAGACCCGGTTGAAAGAAATATCATCCTCAGTCTCTCTAGCATCTGCAACCTGATACCGAAAGTAAAACCATTTATGAATCTCCTCACCCTCTCCCTCTTAGTAGGGATCAAGATAGCTGCATGGCGAGATAGGTCCACAAATTTGGTCTCGTACTGGGTAACGATCATGCTACCGTGCTGTAGACGCTTGAACTGGCTGCCGTAGTCCTCTCTTAGAGTAAAAGGGATGAACTTCTCCAAGAATAGCTGTGAGAACTGATTCTAAGTGAATAGAGGTGAACCTGCTAGTCTCCCTCGAACAAGGACCCAACACCATCTCTTGGCATAACAACTCATCCAAAACACTACAAACTTGACTCTATTAGACTCCACAATACCCATTTTGCGCATCACATCCTGGAAACGGTCCAAGTAGTCATGTGGGTCCTCAGAAGGTGTACCACCAAAATGAATAGGAAAGAGCTTGGTGAACTTATCCAACTTTTTTAGCCCCTCAAAAGACATCGCGGGCCTCTCCCCGGACTGTGTAGCAACAATAGGCCGAACTACTCCAACTGAAAAAACTGCCGAAGTCTGATATATGGGAGCTATCTACTCTGGAGTGTGAGTAGTGGGAGTCTTGGGTCCTCCCCCATCCTGAGAGACAGCTAGTGCCATAGGAAATACTCCGGTCTGGGCCACACTCTCCATAAGGCCCACTAAGCAAACTAGGGCGTCTTGAAGTACGAAAGTTGTTATGAACCCTCCCGGGACCTATGCTGGTCCAACTGGTGCAGTCTGAACAGGGATCTCCTCCTCCTGCTCGATCTAAGGCTTTGCAGTAGGTGCTGATGCGTGCGCTCTAGGCCGAGCTCTAACTCGGCCCCGGTCCCTACCCCTGGTAGTGGCTGCAACCCGGGGCTCTGACTCCTGGCCCGTTGTGAATGATGTGCGTGTCCTCACCATCCGTGAGAAAATAATAATAGAATAATTCAAACTCAATGATAGAATAAAATGACACAATAGAGAAGGAAAGAATTGAAATTTATAGCAGCAGGAAATAATGAACAGATGACCTAAAAAGTTAAAGAGTGGTACAAATAGCCTTGGAGGAGAGAGAGAGTTTGGCGGACATGCGACTAGAGAGAGATAGAATCCGATAAAACCGAGGTCCTCAACGCCATCAATGGCGACGTCGGCCGGCAAAAATCTGGCTGGCCGGCCACCCCCAAATACTCTCCTAAACTCACCTCTAACCTCAGATAATACCAAATCCCAACCACTCGACTACTCCAAAATCCTCAAACCATCAACCCGAAACAGTACAGGTGCGATGAACCCTAACCACAAAATTGAAGCAATCCCCTTCAAGAAAGCAACATTCATGCATGGGCAACCCAGTGTCAAATACACGGAAGCAGAAGTCATGTGCATGAACATCATTGAAGGTCTACAATGCGCGGTTGTTGGCAAATTCTCCTATGGCTGGCCGGACATACAAGAATTGAGAAGAATCATCCCAATACAATATGGTATCAAAGGGGAATGCAACATTGGTTTTTTCAGAGACAAACATGTCCTTATCAGACTGTCGCTCTGGGAGGATTTTCTCAAAATCACCTCGAAGAATACCAACTATCTCAAGGCCAAGGACGGGCATGAATACCAGATGAGACAACTGATTTATGATTCTAAATTCAAGCTTGGAGAGGAAACATCGATGGAAATGGCGTGGATTTCCTTCCCACACTTGCTCCCCACATACTTCATAAAGGAGTGTCTTTTCTCTCTTGCCTCGGCAGTAGGTAAACCACTACACCTCGACTTAGCTACAATAAACAAGACGAGACCTAGCTGTGCGAGGGTAAAAGTACTGGTTGACCTATTAGCAGAATTGCCCAAAAAGGTTGGGCTTGACATAGAAAATGAGGCAACAGGGGAAATTAGAACGGAATGGGTCAAAATACAATACGACTACATTCCCAAATACTGCAAAGAATGTAAATTACAAGGGCATGATATTTCAGAATGCTGGAAGACACATCCGGAAACTCTGGAGGCTAATCTGGCAGAACAACAAAGGATCACAAACCACAAGAAAGCAAAGGGTAAAGCTGTGGAAGCAAATCATCAAAAAACACCACTAATGATTCTGTCAAGTGGCAAAGTAGTAGGCAACATTGGCCCTCAATGGAAAGAGGTCAAGGATAATAGAACAAATCACAAAGCAAAACACTTAACTGGGAAACAAAAAAAAAGCAGCTGACACAAATGCGCAGCAATTTCAAGTCTCAAACAGGTTTGATGCACTGGAGCTAGATAGTGCCAAGAATGTGGTCAGTCATATGGCTGAAATGAATGGAACAGTGACCCCAGCTTGCACAGATCTGATCACTGTAGGAAACAAAACAATACAAGATGCATCAAAGAACTTAAGTAGTCACACAAGGAACGAAGGCACCAGCAGCAATCCTACAGAAAGGTTGGGTGGACAGGCAGGAAGTTTATCTGATATTTCACACAGCAACTATCCCTGTAATCAGGCAAGCAGCAGTTCAAAGTTGAAGGCCCTTGCAAGCAGCAAAGAGAGCATTGTAATTGCCTGCAGCAGTGACACAGAAATGATCACAAGTGCACACCAGTTTAAAGTCACAAAACTAGCTGATAAGGTAGACAATGTCAATGAGTTTGACAATGCCAGCAAGGTCAACAATGAGCTTGACAAGGCCGATAAGGTTGTTAATCACATGGCTGAAATGAATGTAGCAAAGATCACATCAACAATCAGCATAGCATTGATAGCTGCAAGAAATAAATCAGCACAGGAGGACACCAGCAGTAATGCTGAACAAGCAAGAAAACAAGCAAGTTATACACTCATATTTGATAGCATAAAAACACACTCCCTGGGAAACCACCCATACAGTCACCTAAGCAGAAGCTCAGAATTGAGGACACAAACAAACAGCAAAGTGAACACTGAACACACGTGCAGCAATGACAATCATATGGTCACACCAGAAGGAGCAACCACCCAAACTGGAAACAATTAGCCTTAAAAGGTGCAGTACAATCAGACTTAGATGGTGCAGCAGCCAACAGCCCCAATAGCCTCAATCAGCAGTCAACAGCCCCAACAACCTTAATCAGCCTCAACAGCCTCAACCAGCAGTCAACAGCCTCAACCAGCAGCCAACAAAAAACAAAGACACAAGCAATAACAAAAACAGCTGCTGAAACACCAACAGTAAGCAACATCAACACAGAAGAAAGGGAAACCACTTCACAATGGATTCAGAAAAGCTTTTATAGTCAAGTTGCAAACAAAAACAGTACACTGCCACACTTCACAAAGGAAGCAAATACCAGCAATGCCCAACAATTCTGCAGGACAGAGAACTCAAGCATGATACCTGCAGAAAGGGAAAAGCAACTTGAACCAATCACAAGAAAGCTATGGGCAGATCAATTAGAGGAAGGCTCAGAAGATGGAGAATTACTGGAAGGAATACAAATTGAGGATGAAAGTGAAACTTCAGAAGAAGATTTGCTGAACAACAGGCTACTAACTTTGTTTAAAAATGCAAACAAAGATCAAGTAGCCCTCAAAGTGAAACAAGGAGCAACCACATCTGCAAGAAAAGAAGTAGCTGACTATGATCCAAATTCCAGGAAACTCACAATAAGAGATCAACTACAAGCAATAATCAGACAGAGACACCTCTCAACAGCAACATCAATCAGTAATTTGCAGCACACTGACAGAGACAGGGAAGAAGACCTGGATCAGAACATCAGAAACATAGCCAAACAGGGAGACCTTTCTCCAACTCAAACAAACAAGCTGAAAAGCAGCAAGAACCCTTAAAAAAAACAAGGCAAGGCAAACAGCAGCCCCTCAAAACCAAGAAGAACACTAATCTATCTCAACAACACTCAATGAATGCCATAATTTGGAATATCAGATCAGTCAACACTATGCAAGCTTTTGAAAGGCTGATCAAACTTCAGAACAAACATCATTTTGAATTCATTGGCATCTTGGAGCCAAAGCAACAATTCAAGAAATTGGAACAATACAGAAGAAGAATTGGTTTCACACATGCCATTGCCAATGTCTCCAACAAAATATGGGCCTTTATTGATGATGCATATGAAATCGCAATACTGTTAGACACAATGCAACAACTCACCTTGAAGCTGCTTCACACAGATACAAAATTGGAACTTATTCTCATACTTGTGTATACCAAATGCACTTCAATAGAAAGAATAGAACTATGGGATACACTGTATGATTTGGCTCATAACATGACAACACCCTGGATAGTGGGGGGTGACTTCAATGTCATCCGAGATCAAGAGGAGAAATATGGTGGACTTCCTCTGCCTTTCAATGAAGTAGATGACTTCAACCATTGCATAAATATATGCTGCCTCACAGACTTGGGGTTTAAAGGAAGCATATTCACCTGGTGGAATGGAAAAGCAGATGAGGAATGCATCTTTAAAAGGCTAGATAGATGTCTGGCAAATCAAAGTCTTCAGCAAGCATTCCCAACAACTGAAATTACTCCTCTCCCTAAAATTGGATCGGACCATAGCCCACTATTTCTGCAATTCAGTAAGGAATCAAAAACATTCAGAAAGCCATTCAGATTCCTTAACTTCTGGACTAAACAGGAAACCTTTGAAGCAGTAGTTAGGGAAAACTGGCAGGCAGACTTTCATGGGGACCTCTTCATTCTCTTCAATCACAAACTCAAGAAACTTAAAAGTGCTTTAACATTCTGGAGTAAAGCAACATATGGCGACATCTTTCACAATATTGCAAGTATGGAAGAAGTGGTTCTAGTACATGAAAAGCAATTTGAAGAAAGTCCAACTACTCAAAACAGGGAAAGGCTGCTAAAGGTACAAGCTCAAATGATCAGATACCTTTCCATTGAAGAACAATTCTGGAAACAAAAAGCAGGAATGGCTTGGTTCAAAGATGGAAACAGAAGCACCAAATTCTTTCACACCATAGTAAATGGCAAAAGAAAAAGACTTCAGTTAAGAAGAATCCAAGACAGTACAGGCAACTGGATTGAGGATGAGGAACAAATAGTGGAAGAAGCCATCAACTTCTTCAAGGAGCAATTCACAGAAAGAACTACTCCCACGGACTTCAGAATCCTAGAAAACATACAGGAAGTGATCGGCACACAACAAAATCCAGAACTGATCAAAATCCCAACAAAAAAAAAACCAAGCAAGCAGTTTTCAGTCTAAATAGAGACAGTGCAGGGGGATCAGATGGTTTCACAAGCTTATTCTATCAAACATGCTGGGAAATCATAGGAGATGACATCCAAAACATGGTTGCTTCCTTCTTCACAGGAAGACAATTACCAAAATGTGTAACTCACACAAATTTGGTACTGATACCAAAGAAGAAAGAGGTCGAAACTTTCTCTGACCTGCGACCTATAAGCCTTAGCAACTTCGTCAACAAGATCTTCTCCAGAATATTACATGAAAGGATGATGGACATACTTCCTACACTCATATCCTAAGAGCAAGCAGGATTTGTAAAAGGCAGAATTATCGTGGAAAATGTCCTATTAGCACAGGAAATCATCGCTGACAAAGGACAAAGAATAAGAGCAGGGCCAAACGTCGTCATAAAGCTAGACATGACCAAGGCTTTCGACAGATTGTCATGGCTATTCATGACAAAAGTCTTAATAAAGATGGGATTCAATGAAATCTTCATTGGCATGATCTTTGATATCATAGGCAACAACTGGTACTCAATCCTGATCAACGGCCAGCCTCATGGTTTTTTCAAATCAACAAGAGGAGTCAAACAGGGGGATCCACTATCCCCAACTTTGTTCATCATTGCTGCCGAAGCCTTATCAAAAGGATTGAATGCACTTCATCATAATCCTCATTTCAGAGGTTTTGGAATGCCCAGAAAGAGTCCAAAAATCAATCATCTAGCTTATGCAAATGATATGATTATCTTTACTTCCTCAGATGCCAACTCCTTGCTTCTAATAATGGAGGTCTTAAGTACATATGAAGCAGCCTCAGGCCAACTGATCAACAAGAACAAATCTGCTATCTTTTTTCACCACTCAGCCAAAACAGAAGTAGTAACAAAGGTCGAAAGAATTACAGGCATTGGAAGACAGGACCTTCCTTTCACTTACCTTGGCTGTCCAATGCACTATTCCAGGAAAAGGATCATCTACTACCAAGGCATTGTGAACAAGGTACAAGATAGACTCCAATCTTGGAAAGGTAAACTGCTCTCAATTGGAGGCAGAGCCATTCTGATCAAGCATGTGCTGCAAAGCATGCCAGTACACCTGTTGTCAGCAGTAAACCCTCCAAAGCAAGTAATTAACAATCTACACAAACTCTTTGCACAATTTTTTTGGAGTAGCACAGTTGGGGGAAATAGCAGACACTGGGAATCATGGAATAACTTATGCATCCCTTGTGAAGAAGGAGGTGCAGGCTTCAGATCATTACATGACATGTCCAAGGCACTCTTCTGCAAACTATGGTGGAATTTCAGAACTAAACCTAGTCTCTGGACTGCATATATGTGCCAAAAATACTGCAAAAAACTAAATGCAATAATTGTACCTTGGAAAAGAGGAACACAAACCTGGAAGAAAATGCTAGAATGCAGAGAAATCATAGAGCACCAAATTGCCTGGCAAGTCAAAATGGGATCATCACTATTCTGGTATGATAATTGGACCAGGCTGGGAGCACTATACTTCACAGTTCCAACAAACTTCCCAATTGATGAATCTATTTAAAATGTGAACAATGTACTGCAAAATGAAGATTGGAATATGCAACAACTTTCAGAAGCTATGCCACAAGATATAGTGGAATACATAACATCTTCATTGAGGACACCAAACATGGATGACTCTCTAGACATCCCATTCTGGATGCTACAAAATCAAGGCCAGTTCACAGCCAAATCAGCCTAGGAATATCTTAGAAGAAGAGAAGACCCAAAAAGAGCATACAGAATGATTTGGGTTAAAGGGCTTCCTTTCAAAATTGCTTTCTTCATGTGGAGAGTTTGGAAGGCAAAACTTCCGTTGGATGATCTCTTGAAAAGATGGGGATATAATTTGCCTTCTAAATGTTGGTGCTGCACAGAACCAAAAGAAGAAACCATGACTCATCTATTCTTCACCTCCACCACTGCCATCAAGGTATGGAGATACTTTCTACAAAGAGCAGGAATAGCACTTGATGGACTGACATTTCAGCAAGCAATACCAAAATGCTGGACAGCACAAACAGTCAACAGAATCAAACTAGTACTACAGGCACTTCCCTCATGTATTGTATGGAATCTTTGGAAAAGAAGAAATAGTTGCAAGCATGGAGAACCAATCACAACAGGCAGAGCCATACATCAAGTCTCCACAGCACTACAAGCACTAGTAAAAACCAGAAAACCAGGATCAATGTTCCTCACAAGTGGTGCGACCTCCTGCACATGCTGGAAAATTACATTCTAAGAACATACTTCAGCAAAGTACTGTGGGAATTACCAATGGCTGGGTGGATAAAGATCAACACTGATGGAGCATCAAAAGGAAATCCAGGAAGAAGCTCAATTGGATACTGTGTAAGAAATGAAACAGGAGATTTCACAGAAATCAATAAAGGAACAAACACAGTAGCAGAAGCAACAGCCATCAAAGAAGCACTGAAATACTGCAAATCACAAGGCTTCACTCACATATGGCTACAAACAGATTCCATGCTACTGAACAATATCATAAATGTCAACTGGAATCCACCTTGGTGCATAGCAGACCAAACAGAGGAAATCCTCCAATTAAAACAATCCCTCACACTAATAACAAATCACATTTATAGGGAAGGGAACAAGCTTGCAGATCATCTAGCAAATCATGCACTGGAGGAGGGAAGAATAGAATGCCAACAATTCAATCAACTGGACATAGAGAGCAGAAGAATTCGAAATGCTGATAAATCTAAATGTCCTTATTTAAGAGTGAAAATAACAAAATGACAAGACACATATCAAGTCAGGATAATATAGGACAGGAAACATACAAGGAGCTCCAAAACAATCATTTGAAAAGGAAAAACTGGAGTTACTGCAGAATACTCATCTTTCCAATTTACACTAACAGTAACTGTTGGCTCTTGTGTGCAGGTTTAAAGAGGAATAAGATGGAAACAACCCATGAAAGGAATACTTCATTCCTGTAGGATAACAAAAATGAAAACAGGCATCACACACATGATGGGAAACTGCAGCAACTTCATTTGCAGTTTGTTGGCAGAAGACTTGATCAGAACAACAAGATAAACAACAGAGAAGTACTGCAAAACAAAGTGCTACACCAGATACAGCAAGGGATGCATAGCAGACATAGCACAAGACCACAACAATTCAAGCTGCAACACTCCCCTCACCCCTGTTCCCCTCTTTTGCAGGAATACAGGCACACACAGTTGCAGAAAGGCAGTGCCTCAACTTTAGGCACATTAGAAGTAGAAACAGAAAAGAGAAATGGGAGATAAACTGACAGGCAAAATCAGGCAGTCAATAGGCCCTAAAGCAACAAAACAATCATACAAAGCAAATGTCATCCAGCTCAATAACAAATGCAGTGGAAACAGAAACAATGACCATCAATGCAGCAATTCCAGCAAGAACTCCAACAAATACAACAACAGTAGAACACAAAGGAGACTTAAGTATCAACAAAGGACAGAAACAAAGCAGCAACAAGCCTTCGCTAGCTGCTGCTTGGACAACTACCAGAATCTCCACTAGAAGTGCAAAAGTGTAGCATGACTACGACTGACCCCATATACTCTGTAAGTGCTGAGTCTAACCTTAACAAAGTAGTGACGAGGCTATAACAGGCACTCACTATAAGCAAGTGCGAATAAAAATGAAATAATAGTAGAAATAGAGGAAAGGCAAGGATTCAACATAAAAACGGAACTAAAAACACATAACAGAGGCCCCCAGAATAACACCTATGCTCAAATTCTCAATAACACGGGTATAGTAACAATATTTAAACACAGTAAAATATATCTTCTCTGTTGCGGCGTGCAACCCGATCCACAAATATATATATAAATATCATTGCAACGTGTAACCTGATGCCATACAGTAATACCAATATCCTTTGCGGCATGCAACCTGATCCCACACAATAATACTAATATCCGTTGTGGCATGCAAACCAATCCCACACAATAATACCAATAACCATTATAGCTTGCAACTCGATCTCACGCAATAATAATATAAGTGAACATCTACAACCAACTACGATGTAAGTTAGATAAAACTCAATAAAAGAACTACATAATTAACATAAAATGGATAAACGTAGCTATCTAACAACACACAAGGTCAATAAGCAAGTAAAGATAGTAATTAAATAAAGACATGGATACATGAAAACAATTAGCAACTAAGACATGTAATAGATAAAGGCATGAATTTACAATTAAAGGCAAGTAACAATTAAAGCATTTAACAAGTAGTAACATGGATTAAATGAAGGCATAAAATAATTGAAAACAATAAATAAATATCCCAACCTACATGCTTAACCCGTGATTACTTATATACACACGTCACCTTGCATATATTCCATCGCCACACATAAATCAAATAGCTAATAATCCCATAAAGTCCTAATTCCCTCAAGTCAAAGTTAGACACAACAATTACCTTTTTGCGCAACCAACTCTACAATCAACCACGACTTTTCCTTTCGAACAAACCTCCAAACCAACTAAATTTAGCCAAATATCATTCAAAAAATCTAAAATAAGCTTTAGAAACTACCCACAAATGAAAAAGGTTCAATCTTTGATGAAATGGAGAAAAGTCAACAAAAGTCAACCCCGAGCCCGCTTGGTCAAAATCCGAGATCCGAAAAAAAATCCGACTACCCATTCACCTCTGAGCCCGGTTATGTGATTTATTTCGAAATCCAATCTCAATTTGTGGTCTTAATCTCAATTTTACAAAATCCCTAAATTCTACCCAAATCCCTAATTCTACCATGAAAATCCTAGATGTTAAAAACGCGTGAAAAGGAATGGGGAATTGAAAGAAAGTGGATTAGAGTTGCTTACCAATGATTTTAGGAAAAAAAATTCTCATGAAAATCGCCTATAGAGTGTTTAGGGTTGAGAAATGGTGTAAAATGAGCCAAGTCCCGTTTCCCCCCTCTTTTACCCAGCTCCAGGTATCGCAATTGCGAAATATCGGTCGCAAATGCGAACAATGCCCCAAGCCTGACTAAGTCTGGTGCCCAATCACAAAAGCGACCAAGCATTCACTAAAGCGATCCAGTGATGTCTGCAATTGCGAACATCTCTTTGCATATGCGAAGACTGCCCTGTCCAGCCTATTTTTGCAACTGCAATCTCGACTTCGGAAAAGCAGAGTTTGCATTTGCAAATAGGTAGTGACGAGTACAACCAACTCAATAAGTAACAAATCTAATCTTTGGACTGAAAGTAGTGACGAGTTCAAATATTACATCCCACTTTCAACATTTAACAGTACGGAAAGTTACAGAAAATATGACAGTGATAACTGTGAAATTCATAATTTAACAAGTAGAGGTACAAGAATTTAGACATGCTTTCAGATTTGCAATAAAACTCAATACAGAACAGGGAAGATCCAACCCAAATGCAAGTAAACAGATCCAGCCCAAATGCACCAGGGCAGATCCAGCCCAGATGTAAATAACTGCTAGCAGTTGCACCCATTGTGGATGTGAATACTCCAGAGGGGCCCATCTAGCTCATGCACTATAATAAGCCAAATCCTGGCATGAATCAATAAAGCCTGCTGTGGCGTGTAGCCCAATTCAATAAACATCACTCATAATAGACCCTCAGTCTCACTCAGTCACTAATCTCTCCAGTTTCTCGGGCTCACCAGAATCATGTTATTCAGCCCAGACAATAATGATATGATGTATCAAGTAAAAGACAACAGAGACCGAGACATAATATGCAAATAATAGCTGTGATCGAGTACAAATAGCAATTAGCGCAAATAATTCAACATGTGACACGACCTCTGAGGGCCCAACAGTGCCAACATGTAGCCTAAGCAGGATTTCTAACATGAATGACAGCTCAATAGCTCTAACATATGGTAAAAATTACGGGTAACAACAAGATTAATCAACTATTCAGCTTCGTGGAATCGACCAAGTCACAATTCTTACAATGCACGCATACATGCCTGCTACCTAGCACATGTGCCACCTCAACATCAATCACATAACACCAAATTCGGGGTTTCTTACCCTCAGAACCAAGTTTAGAAGTGTTACTTACCTCAAACTATGCGAAACTCTACTCCAACAAGCCCTTGCCTCGCGAAACGACCTCCAAATGCCTCAAATCTAGCCACAAATAGTTCAATACAATCAACACGAGCTAAAGGAATCAGTTCCACAAGAAATTACTAAGTGCTTAATCAGAAGTCAAAAAGTCAACTCAAAAGTCGGTCACGTCTGGGAATCTAACAAAAGTCACAAAATCTGGAAGCCCATTCAATCACGAGTCGAACAACACCAAATTTACCAAAATCCAACACCAAATTGACACCCAAATCCCCAATTTAAACTCTCTAAATCCCTAGCCTCAAC
Organism: Nicotiana obtusifolia; assembly: GCA_002018475.1. Classification (NCBI taxonomy): domain Eukaryota; kingdom Viridiplantae; phylum Streptophyta; class Magnoliopsida; order Solanales; family Solanaceae; genus Nicotiana; species Nicotiana obtusifolia. Next base: position 143,918 of record MCJB01031661.1, read on the forward strand.
TCCCTAATTACACCTCAAAACCACACAATCTTGGTGGGAAATTCAATGGGGAAACATAGTTATTGAACAAGTTTAACCACAAGTGACTTACCTCAAGAATCCCTTTGAAATCCCTCTCAAAAATTGCCTAATCTCGAACTTGGAATGTTCAAAATGAAGAAAATCACGGAACCCTCGATTTTAATACTCTGCCCAGGCTTTCCGCACCTGCGACAACTTAACCACATCTGCGTTGTCGCAGAAGTGACAATCCTTCCGCTTCTGCGGTGAACCACTGGAACCAAGCGTTCGCACCTGCAGAAATTACTTCGCTTCTGCGTAAATGCAAGTCTGACCATATTCCCGCTCCTGCGCTGACCCCCCATTTCTGCGCTGACCCCCCGCTTTTGCGCTCAACCTCTCCGCATCTGCGACCACATAGGTGCGGACAATCCTTCGCACCTGCGACCACACCTTCCTCACTCCTGGCCGCATCTGCTCTTCCCAGCTCGTACCTGCAAGCTCACACCTACGACCAAAGCTCCGTAGGTGCGATTACACTAGAAGACTCCAGCTACAACACCCCTTTTAACTCCAAACTTGATCCAATAATCATCCAAACTTCCTCCGAGGCCCCTGGGACCTCAACCAAATATACCAACAAGTCCTAACACGATACGAACTTAGTCGATCCTTCAAATCACATCAAACAACGCTAAAACCATGAATTGCGCATCTATTCATGCCTATTGAACTTTTGAACTTCTAAATTCTACATCTGATGTCGAAACCTATCAAATCACATCCGATTGACCTCAAGTTTTGCACATAAGTCATAAATAACAGGACCTACTCCAACTGCCGGAACCCCAATCCAGCCCGGTAACCACAAAGTCTACTCTCGGTAAAACTTTAAAATTTTCAACTTTCGCCATTTCAAGCCTAATTCAACTATGGACCTCAAATGCGCAATCCGGACACACTCGTAAGTCCGAAATCACCCAATAGAGCTAATGTAACCATCAAAAATCCATTCCGGAGCCATTTACACACAAGTCAACATCCGATCAACCATTTAAACTTAAGCTTCCAACCTTGAGACTAAGTGTCTTAACTCATTCCAAAGTCTCCCCGGACCCAAACCAACTACCCTGTCAAGTCACATAACAACAATTAAGCGGGGAATGAATAGTAACTGCGGGAACGGGGCTACAACTCTCAAAACGACCGGCCGGATTATTACATCCTCCCTCTCTATAACAATCGTTCATCCTCGAACGGGTCTAGAAATATACCTGGAGTCTCAAATAGGCATGGATATCTGCTCTGCATCTCCCGCTCGGTCTCCCAAGTAGCCTCCTCAACTGGATGACCTCTCCACTGTACCTTCACTAAAGCTATGTCCTTTGACCTCAACTTCCGAACATACCAACCTAAAATGGCCACCAGCTCCACATCATAAGTCAAATCACCATCCAACTGAACCATGCTAAAATCCAAAACATGAGACGGGTCGCCGACATACTTCCAGAGCATAGAAACATGATACACAGGATGAACACTCGACATACTAGGTGGCAAGGCAAGCTTGTAGCCACCTCTCCAATCCTCTTAAGCACCTCAAACGACCCAATATACCGAGGGCTCAACATGCCCTTCTTCCCGAACCTCATAACACCCTTTATGGGTGAAACCTTGAGCAGCACATTCTCCCCAACCATGCAAGCAACATCACGAACCTCTCAATCGGCGTAACTCTTCTGTCTAGACTACGCCGTGTGAAGCCAATCCTGAATCAATTTAACCTTGTCCAAAGCATCCTGAACCAAGTCAGTACCTAATAACCTAGCCTCCCTCGGCTCAAACCAACCCACTGGAGATTGACACCGTCTCCCATATAAAGCCTCATACGGAGCCATCTGAATGCTCGACTGGTAGCTGTTGTTATAGGCAAACTCCATAAGTGGCAGAAACTGATCCTAAGAACCACCGAAATCTATGAAACAGGCTCGTAACGTATCCTACAATATTTGAATAGTGTGCTCAGACTGTCCGTCTGTCTAAGGGTGATGCTATACTCAACTCAACCTGGGTCCCCAACTCACGGTGCAGTGCTCTCCAAAACTACGATGTAATCTGCATGCCCCGATTTGAAATGATGAACACCGGCACACCGTGAAGGCTAACAATCTCGCAGACTGAAGAATAAGTAGTCCCAACTGGAATGAAGTGCGCGGACTTGGTCAGCGCAATCCACAATCACCCAAGTAGCATCAAACTTCCTCGAAGTCCGTAAGAGCCCAACTACAAAATCCATGGTGATACGCTCCCATTTTTACTCCGGAATCTCAAGCCTCTGCAGTAATTTGCCCGGTCTCTAATGCACATACTTCAACTGCTGACAGGCCCGGTCTCTAATGCTCATACTTCACCTGCTAACAGTTAAGGCACCGAGCTACAAACCCCACTATATCCTTCTTTATTTTCCTCCACCAATATCAGGTCTTGGTACATCTTCGTGGCACCCGGATGAATGGAATATCGCGAATTGTGGGTCTCCTTAAGATACTCACGTAGCCCATCTACATTAGGTACATAATACCCTGCATCCTTAACACCCCATCATCCCCAATAGTAACATCCCTGGTATCACCATGCTGAACCTTGTCCTTGAGGACAAGCAAAAAGGGATCATCATGCTGGCGCTTTCTGATGCGATCATATAAGGAAGACCGAGAAACCACACAAGCTAGAACCTGGCTGGCTTCGGAAACATCTAATCTCACGAATCGGTTGGCCAAAGCCTGAACATAAAAAAAAAGAAACAAATTAAAAAGCCTGAACATCAACTACAAGCGTTCTCTCACCAATAGGAATGAATGCAAGGCTGCCCATACTCACCGCCTTTCTACTCAAGGCATCAGCCACCAAATTGGCCTTCTCAAGATGATACAAAATGGTGATATCATAGTCCTTTAGCAGCTCTAACCATCTCCACTGCCTCAAATTTAGATCCTTTTGTTTGAACAAGTGCTGGAGATTCCGATGATCCGTAAATCCTCACAACACACACCGTAGAGGTAATGGCTCCAAATCTTCAATGCACGCACGATGGAAGCCAACTCCAAATCGTGGACATGGTATTTTTTCATGAGGCTTCAAGTGACGTGAAGCATAAGTAATCACTCTACCTTCCTGCATCAAGACATGCCCAATACCGATCAAAGAAGCATTACAATACACTGTATAAGAGCCAAAAGCTGAAGAAAAACTAGAACTGGAGTTGTGGTCAAGGCAGTCTTGAGCATCTGAAAGCTCTCTTCACACTCATTCGACCACCTGAAAGTAGCACCCTTCTGGGTCAATTTGGTCAAAGGCGATGCGATAGAAGAGAAACCCTCCACGAAGGGACGATAATAACTGGCCAAGTCGAGAAAGCTCTGAATCTACGTAGCTGAGGACGGTATGAGTCAACTTTGAACTGCCTCTATCTTCTTCCTGTCCATCTTAATTCCCTCACTAGACACCACGTGCTCCAAGAATGCCACTGAACTAAGCCAAAACTCACACTTGGAGAACTTGGCATAAAGCTTCTCCTTCCTCAACCGTTGCAACACAATCCTCAAATGCTGGGCATGCTCCCCTGGCTACGAGAGTACACAAGGATATCATCCATGAATACTATGACAAACGAGTCGAGATAAGGCTGAAATACACTGGTCATCAGATGCATGAATGCTGCTAGGGCGTTGGTCAGCCCAAAAGACATCACAAGGAACTCATCATGACCATAACGGGTCCTGAATTATGTCTTTGGAATATCCGAGTCCCAAATCTTCAACTGGTGATACCCAAATTTCAAATCAATCTTAGAGAACACCCTCGCTCTCTGAAGCTGGTCAAATAGATCATTAATATGCGGCAAAGGATACTTGTTCTTGATTGTAACTTTGTTTAACTACCTATAGTCGATGCACATCCGCATAGTACTATCCTTCTTCTTTACAAACATAATTGGTGCACCCCAAGGCGACACAATAGGCCTAATAAACCTTTTATCAAGAAGCTCTTGAAGCTGTTCTTTCAATTCCTTCAACTCAGCAGGTGCCATACGTTAAAGAGGAATAGAAATGGGCCAAGTGTCGGACAACAGGTCAATACCTAAGTCAATATCCCTGTCAGGCGGCATACCCGGCATGTTTGCAGGAAACACATCCGGAAAGTCTCGTACCACCGGAACAGAATCAATAGTAGGGGTATCAACACCAATATCCCTCATAAAGGCCAAATAAGATAAACAACCCTTCCCAACCATCCGTTGGGCCTTCAAATACGAAATCACCCTGCTGGGAACATACTCTAGAGAACCTCTCCACACGATCCTTGGCAACCCCAACATCACCAATGTCACGGTCTTAACATGACAATCCAGAATAGCATGACACGGAGATAACCAATCCATACCCAAGATCACATCGAAATCAACCATACTAAGCAATAAGAGATCAACTCTCACCTCCAGTCCCCCAATAGTCATTACACATGACCGATATACACGGTCCACAACAATGGTATCGCCCATTAGCGTAGATACATGAACATATAAAACTAAAGACTCACGGGGCATATTCATATAATGAGCAAAATACGATGATACATACAAATAAGTGGAACCAGAGTTAAATAGTATAAAAGCATCCCTGTGGTATACTGAGACAATACTTGTGATCATTGTGTCTAAAGCAACAACATCTAGCCTGGCAAGAATAGCATAGAATCGGGCCTGACCGCCACCTGATCGGCCTCCCCCTCTTGGGCAACCCCTAGCTGCCTGAGCCCCACCCTGAGCTGGCTAGGCGGGTGGTGAAGTAACTGGTGCTGAAGTCGTGGCCTGACTCCTCTGCTGAATTGGTCCTCCCGGCAGGGACAGAACCTCTTCACATGACCCAACTCTCCAGACTCAAAACATCCTCTCTTGGAAAATAGTGGCAAATACTGAGGCGGACCCCGAGAACCAGAATAACTACCGGAAGAACCTGGTGCAGACGAACCTTGAACTGAAGGCACACGAGATGAACTCTGAGTTGGGAGAGCACTGAGGGATGACTGACCCGGTCTAGCACTGTATGAACCATGGCTGGATGATGCACCATGGTGAACCGGACGAGCCATCTGAGTGGGCCTAAAAGGATGACCCCTGCTGTGGTGGAACTGACCCCCAGAAGGAACACGCCTAAAACCACTCGAACCACAAGGCCTTTTGGCCTCCTTCTCCTCATGCTCCTAATTACGAACCAGCTCTAGTCACCGAGCAATGTCAACCACCTCGTCGAACATAGCACCTGAGACACTCTCCTGAGTCTTAACAAAATGGTACTAATAGTAGAGGCCATCAATGAACCTCCTAGTCCTCTCCTTCTCAGTGGGAACCAACCAAAATGCGTGATGAGCCAACTCTGAGAACCTCATCTCATATTGGGTCACATACATGCCATCCTGTCGTAGCTACTCAAACTGTCTGCGTAGCTCCTACTTGCGAGTCTGTGGCACGGGCTTCTCCAAGAAGAGAACGGAGAACTCATGCTATGTAAGTTGTGCCGCAATCGACTGGCCTGCGCCTCTGATAGGCCTCCCACTATCTGAAAGCAGCCCCAGTGAACTGAAAAGTAGTGAATGAGATCCCACTGGTCTCTAGAATACCCGTCGTGCAAAGAATCCGCTGGCACCTATTCAAGAAATCCTGGGCATCCTCTGACTCTGCCCAGTGAAAGATGGAGGCTGGAGTCTCCCGAACCTCTCTAGTCTCCTCTGCTCATCATTAGTCATAATGGGACCTACTTGGGCCTGAGCAACTGCAACCGCCTGGGCTGGCAATACTCCCGACGTCTAAAGTCCCCGCATCACCTGCTCTGGGGTACGGACGGCAGAAGTCTAAGTACCTCCCCCAGCCTGAGAAGTGACTGACAGGGTCTAAACAGAAACTGCCTGAGCAAGGCTAGTGCACACCATCAAAATTTGAGCCAAAAGCTCCTGAAAGCCTGGAATCACAATGGGCACAACTGGAACCTGAGCTGGCCCTACTAGCTCCACCACATCTGGAACCTGCTCCTGAGCTGGGGCAACTGGTGGATCTACAGGTGCTGCTCTAGCTGTTGTATATGTTGCACCTCTGCCCTTACCGTGGACCCTACCGCGACCCCGCCCTCTCATGGCCTAGTGGGTGGTACTGGTGGATGTCCGTCCTGTTCGATAGCACGTGCCCTCACCATCTTTGAGAGAATAGAATAACAGAAGTTTAGTTCCCGGAATCGACATCAGCACGACAAGAACAAGAATGTGAAGTTTTCCTAAGTGTTCGACAGCCTCTCGAAGATAAGTACAAACATCTCCGTATCGATCTTCAAGACTCTACTAAACCTGCTCATGACTCGTGAGACCTATGTAACCTAGGCTCTGATACCAACTTGTCATGATCCAAAACCTAACATGTCGTGATGGCGCCTATCATGATACTAGGCAAGCCGACTACTCAGACATTTCCAATACTTTAATAATTTTTTTTGAAATACGCTAAACTTGTCTAAACAAAGGAAAAAATCTCATAAAAATAGGATAGCGTATAAATACTCAATACATAAAGTCTTCCAAAATCCGGGGTGTCATTGAGTACATGAGCATCTACATAATGACATAGTCTGGTACACTAATTAGAAAGTAAATATGAACAAGTAAACAGAAAGATAAAAGAGGAGAGTCAAGGTCTACGGACGCCAAACAGCTACCTTGATGATCTCCGAAGGTCTGGACACGGCAATCAGCAACCGCCGTGACCGACAACACCTGAATCTGCACACGAGATGCAGGGTGTAGCGTGAGTTCAACCAACTCAATAAGTAACAAATCTAATCTTTGGACTGAAAGTTGTGACGAGTTCAAATATTACAGCCCACTTTCAACATTTAATAGTACGGAAAGTTACAAAAAATATGACAGTGATAACTCAGAAATTCATAATTTAACAAGTAGAGGTACAAGAATTTAGACATGCTTTCAGATTTGCAATAAAACTCAACACAGAACAGGGAATATCCAGCCCAGGGCAGATCCAGCCCAAATGCAAGTAAAACAGGGAAGATCTAGCTTAAATGCAAATAAACCAGGGCAGATCCTGCCCAAATATAAATAACTACTAGCAATTGCACCCACTGTAGATGTGCAGACTCCGGAGCGGCAGATCCAACCCAAGCGCTATAATAAACCAAATCCTGGCATGAATCAACAAAGCCTGCTGTGGCGTGCAACCCGATCCCATAAACATCACTCACAATAGACCCTCAATCTCAGTCAGTCACTAATCTCTCTAGTCTCTCGGGCTCACCAAAATCATGTTATTCAGCCCAAACAATAAGGATATGATATATCAAGTAAAGGACAATAGAGACCGAGACATAATATGAAAATAATAGTTGTGACCGAGTATATATGGCAATTAGCGCAAATAATTCAACATATAACACGACCTCTGAGGGCCCAACAGTACCAATATATAGCCTAAACAGGATTTCTAACATGACTGACAGCTTAGTAGCTCTAACATATGGTATAAATTAACAGCAAGATTAATCAACTATTCAGTTTCATGGAATCGACCAAGTCACAATTCTTACAACGTATGCCTACATGCCCTCTACCTAGCACATGCGTCACCTCACCACTAATCACATAACATGAAATTCGGGGTTTCTTACACTCATAACCAAGTTTAGAAGTGTTACTTACCTCAAACTGTGCGAAACTCTACTCCAACAAGCCCTTGCCTCGTGAAACGGCCTCCAAATGCCTTGAATCTAGCCACAAACATTTCGATACAATCAACACAAGCTAAAGGAATCAATTCCATAAGAAAATACAAAGTTCTTAATCAAAAGTCAAAAGTCAAAAGTCAACTAAAAAGTCGGCTCTCGGGCCCACATATCGGAATCCAATAGCAGTCAAAAAATATGGAAGCCCATTCAATCACGAGTCTAACCACACCAAATTTACCAAAATCCAACAACAAATTGACACCCAAATCCCCCATTTAAACTCTCCAGATACCTAGCCTCAACTCCCAAATTACACCTCAAAACCACACAATCTTGGTGGGAAATTCAATGGGGAAACATAGTTATTGAATAAGTTTAACCACAAGTGAGTTACGTCAATAATCCCTTCAAAATCCCTCTCAAAAATTGCCTAATCCCGAACTTGGAATGTTCAAAATGAAGAAAATAACGGAACCCTCGATTTTAATACTCTGCCCAGGCTTTCCGCACCTGCGACAACTTAATCGCATTTGCGGTGTCGCAGAAGCAACAATCCTTCCGCTTCTGTGGTGAACCACTGGAACTAAGCCTTCGCACTTGTGAAATTCTCCTCTTCTGCGCAAACACAGGTGCGACCATCTTCCCACTCCTGCGCTGACCCCGTGCTTCTGCGCTCAACCTCTCCACATATGCGACCACACAGGTGCGGACAATCCTTCGCTCCTGCGACCACAACCTTCCTCACTCCTGGCCGCATTAGCATTTCCCAGCTCGCACCTGCGACCAAAGCTCTGCAGGTGCGATTGCATCAGAAGACTCCAGCTACAACACCCTTTTTAACTCCAAACTTGATCTGATAATCATCCGAACTTCACTTGAGGCCCCCCGGACCTCAATCAAATATACCAACAAGTCCTAAAATACGATACGAACTTAGCCGATCCTTCAAATCACATCAAACATTGCTAAAACCATGAATCGCGGATCGATTCACGTCTAATGAACTTTTGAACTTCTAACTTCTACATCCGATGCCGAAACCTATCAAATCACGTCCGATTGACTCCAATATTGCATATAAGTCAAAAATGACACAACAGACCTACTCCAATTCCCAAAACCCCAATCCAAGGCCGGTAACCACAAAGTCCACTCTTGGTCAAACTTTAAAATTTTCAACTTTTGCCATTTCAAGCCTAATTCAACTACGGACCTCAAATTCATAATCCGGACACACTCCTAAGTCCGAAATCACCAATGGAGCTTATGGAACCATTAAAACTCCATTCCGAAGCCATTTACATACAAGTCAACATCCGGTCAACCATTTCAACTTAAGCTTCCAACCTTGAGATTAAGTGTCTCAACTCATTCCAAAGTCTCCTCGAACCCGAACCAACTACCACGGCAAGTCGCATAACAATAATTAAGTAGGGAATGAACATTAAACGGGGGAATGGGGTTACAACTCTCAATAGGACCGGCCGGGTCATTACACCACCCAAAGCTCTCTCTCTCTTCTTGTCCTCCTTGTTTTTTATTCCTCATCTTTTCGTTCAATTTGTTTTCAAAAACTAAAAATTATGAAGATCAGCTGGAATTTTCATCGATAGTGGTCGAACTTTTTTGTTTCCGACATTCTCTTTTTTCATTCATTCATCTAAAATTTTCAATTAATATCAGTAAAATATTAATGGAGAAAAGCATGTTATTGTTTTAAGATGATTTAATGAGTAACGTAAAAAATGGAATTTCATGGAGAAAAGGGATATAATAAAGGACAATGGTAGTTGAGATGGTGGTCCCATAGCGGACCTGAAGAAATTATTTTAAAAAATATTAATCGAGAAAGAAGAAACAAATAAATGTTTGACAGAAAAAGAAAAAAATAGTTACAAAAATGTTTCACGCGCTCAACAGCAAGTAGATGTCACTTTTTGTTTCACGCGCTTGACATATTTGTTGAGATTAAAGTGTATAATGGGAAAAACGGTATGTTTGTAATAACCCGGCTGGTCGTTTAGTATATTAGAGCCTCGTTCCCTTATTTGATGCTCCCTGAATGTGTTTTTGTTGTTGTGTGGCTTGCAGGAATGACTAGGTTGGTTTCGGAGAGGTTTTGGATTGAATTGGAATACTTAGTTCCTAGTTTGCAAGCTTAAGTTGGAAATGTTGACCAAGTTTTACTTTTATGAATTTAACCTTGGATCAGAGTTTTAATAGTTCTGTTCAGTCTGATGGTGATTTTACACTTAGGTTCATGTCCGAATTTCGATTAGGAGGTTCCTAGGTTGATTTGGCTCAAGTTGGTAAAAGTTGGCAATTTGAAGGTTTAGAAGTTCATAGATTTGACTCATAGTTGAATTTGTGGTTATCTATTTCTGTTTGAGATTTCGAGCCTTAGAAAAGGTCCGTATAGTGATTTATGACTTGTGTGTAAAATTTGGGGTCATTCCGAGTTGTTTAGGCATGTTTGCGCAAGTTTTGAATTCAAAAAATTTGGATTTGTTCAGTTTGAATTGAGGTGTGATTCGTGGTTATGATGTTATTTTGTGTGATTTGTGGTCATGAGTAGGTCTGTGTTGTATTTTAGTACTTGTTGGTGTGTTTGGAGGGGGTCCGGGGGCCTCGGGTGTGTTTCAGACCATTTCTCTCATGTTTGGAGTTGCTGGTTTTCTGGTGCTGGTGCCTTCATTGCAATAGCAGAAGGAGTCATGCGATCGCGGAGTATGTTTTGGTGACTGGTAATTGTGCTCTTCATGTTCGCGATGGGGATGTCGCGTTCGCGGAGCATGCTTGGTAGTGGCCTTCGTGTTCACGAGCTGGGCATTGCGTTCACATAGGGGGAAGGCCGGATGGGGTTGCCATGCATTTGGCCTTTGTGTTTACAAGTAAGGGGATCACATTCTCGTAGGCTAGTGGAGTTATGCATCGCGTTCGCGGGTGCCAGAACACGTTTACGAGGGGTAATTTTTGTGCCTGTGTTGATTTGTACTTCGCGATCGCGAAGTAGGTCCCGCAATCATGAAGGGTATCGCTGGGACGTGTTGTAAGATATTATTTTAGAGGGTTTGGATTATTTTATCACATTTTGAGATTGGGAGTTCGAATTTGAGCGACTTTTGAGGAGATTTTCACTACTTGGATTGGGATTTGACTCATACGGAGGCCGATTCGAGAGATAATGGCTTTTTAGAGCATTGATTTGGCTTGTTTGAGGTAAGTATCTTGCCTAACTTTGTGTGGGAGGATACCCCTTAGGATTTAGCCTTAATTAACCTGCTTGTTTTTTGTGAAAATCAACGTGTACAAGATGTGACGAGCATGTAAACGAGGGTTATGTGTGTCTTAAGACCGGATTAAATCTTAGTCTATTAATATGCCTTAATTTGAGGATGTTTTGTTTATGATACATTCTTGATCACTTTGTGACTAAGTGAACTTGATAACTACACTTGTTTTACTCGTAGTGATGCTTTATTTGTTAAACGCCCATCCGTATTTTACTATGTTCAAGTACTTATATACCTTGTGATAATTTGGGAACTCATATCCCTGATAAAACTTTGGCATTATTGTATTATGATTTTTCTGGCGCATGTAGACATGTTGAGTGGCTTGCTTGTGTGTTGGCACGAGGTCTTTTCCATGCAAGTGTGATATTATGGCACGAAGTTTTTCCATGCGAGTATGATATTGCGACACGAGGCATTTTCCATGCGAGTGTGATATTAGCACGAGGTCTTTACCGCGTGAGTGTGATTGAAATTTGGCACGAGGTCTTTGCCGTGCGAGTGTGATTGGTATTGTGGGCACGAGGTCTTTGCCATGTCAGTGTGATAGATAATATGGGCATGAGGTGTCATATGTGCTTATTTCTATTTGGTGACTTGTTTTTGAAGCTGAAGCTTTACTTGTATTGAATCATTATCACTTGTTCTAATGAGATATTTGTTATTATTTTTCTGCTATATTTTCTACTGCCAATCTTTGATATATTGCACAGGTTATTTGACTAATGAGTATCACATGACCTGAACCTCGTTACTACTTCATCGAGGTTAGTCTTGATACTTACTGGGTACCGACCATGATGTACTCATACTACACTTCTGCATATTTTAGTGCCGATTTAGGCGTTGGAGGCAGCGAATTTAGGCAGTGAGAGCTTTCTTTGACCGCGAGGATTCAAGGTAGAGTTGCATTGACCGTCGTAGTTCCTTGGAGTCCTATCCTTATATTTGATACTGTCAAATCTATATTCGAACTATATTATTTTTTGAGATATTCTTATATATTCAGTTGGAGCTCGTGATTCTATACTGCCTAGTTTTGGGGAATTATGTTGAGTATTACCACTTTGGCCTGTATTGACTCTATTTCTATATTTAATTAACTCTCTTTCCTATTATATCATGTTCTATTTGTTCATGAGTATTTCGGGAGTTTGGCCCAGGCAAGGTTGATTCCTGTTGTACCAGCTTATTCAATGGTTGTGGAAGGAACTCAGACCCCTGCCGCCCGTACACCAGAGCAAATAGCTCATGCTTATCAGACATCGAAAATTGTGTCGGTGTGGTAGTCGCAGTTCAACCTGATGTAGGACCAGCTGTGTCGGCAGAGGGGTAGAGGAGTTTAGAGAGGTTTTAGAAGTTCCTTCCTCCCAATTTAGTAGAGGAGCTTCTGAGGATGCACAAGGTTCCTTGGATTAGTGTCACCACATTCTGTGTACTATGGGTTTGGTGGGGTCGAGTGGGGTCGACCTTACTACCTTTCAGTTGACGATGTTGCACCCTATTCTGCACTAGTCAAAACAAAATACAACTAATGGTTCATCTGAAGTTGATAGAAGAGAGTTGCCATGTAATAATTTAAGTTATATTAGGGTACCTATGGGTGTATAAGACATTATCCTAATGGTGTGCTAACCGGTAAGTTTTGGGTAAGGGTTCTAGTTATTCTAAGGGGAAGGTGTTAGGCACCCCTCAATATATACCCGAGGTAGCTCCTCAGGCTTAGCCTAGGTTCGAGTAAAGAAATGTATATATTATGCTTAGTCAGGTTAATATCATAAGTTTAGCTAAAAGTCCACTACTTTTGACAAGGTCTTGTATGTACTTTGAAAAGAAGTCATAAGTTTTTGGGTTTTATAATCCTGAAAAGAATTCATCCTTTGTTATATAATAAGTTAAAGTAAAGACAAGTATAGATAAAAACTAATATATTATTGAATTTCAAACCGATATACATAATGAACTGAAATCTCCTCTATTTATAGAAGAAAGGAAGCTACTATGTAAGCTGTTGCATAAGCTGCTACTGCAAACTGCTGTCTAGTTGCTATTGCAAGCTGCTTGTAAGCAGTTATTGTATTAGATATAGATAATCTTCTATCGGGGGTAATATTTATCCAAAACGGACTATCGAAATGATAAACTTCTTCAGGAGGCTTATTTCTAATAGAGTACTAAATAGATAAACATATTTACGGCGGGAGTCCCATATGGATAAGCTTCTTCAGGAAGCTTATTTACAACGAAGTACTAAATTCCATAATATAATATATTTATAACACCCCCTTGGATGTTCATTAAACAATAATATGCCTCATTAAAATCTTACTAGGAAAAATCCTGTGGGAAAAAATCCTAGTGAAGGAAAAAGAGTATACATATTTAGTAATACGCATAACTAGTTGTCGCATTAAAAATCTTATAAGGAAAACCCTGTGGGAAAAACCTTAGTAAAGGAAAAAGAGTATAGCGCGTACTTTACTCCCCCTGATGAAAACCTTGTTTCAAATATTTGTCTCCACATTCCAATCTTGTATACCATCTTCTCAAAAGTTGAAGCGCAAAGATTTAGTGAATAAATCTTCCAGACTGTCACTTGAACAAATTTGTTGCATATCAATGTCACCAATTTTCTAAAGATCGTGTGTTTAGAATAATTTTGATGAAATGTACTTCGTTCTATCTCCTTTTGATAAATCCTCCCTTCAATTGGGCTATGCATGTAGCATTTTCTTCATATAAATTTATGGGTCTTTTCTCACATTCCTAACCATATTTTTCTCGAACTAAAATAAATTATTGATCTCAACCATACGCACTCCCTACTGGCTTCATGAATAGTTATTATCTCAGCATGATTTGAAGAAGCAGCAACAATAGATTGCTTCGTGGAGCGCCATGATATGATAGTACCTCCACATGTAAACACGTACTGGGTTTGAGATCGAGCTTTATGGGGATTAGATAAATAACATGCATCTGTATAACCAACAAGATCTGCACTATCTTTGTTAGCATTAAATAAACCCATATCAAGAGTTCCCTTTAAATATCGCAATATATGCTTAATCCTGTTCCAATGTCTCCCTGTAGGAGAAGAGCTATATCTTGCTAGTAAATTAACAGAAAATGCTATGTCAGGCCTTGTAGCATTAGAAGGATATATAAGTGCACCAATTTCACTAAGATAAGGTATTTCGGGACCAAGGAGTTCCTCATCCTCTTCTGGAGGTCGGAACAGATCCTTATTCACTTCGAGTGATCGAACAACCATTGATGTACTCAATGGGTGCACTTTGTCCATGTAAAAGTGTTTTAAGAGCCTTTCTGTATAAGCAGATTGATGGATAAAGATTCCGTCTGTGAAATGTTCAATTTGCAGAGCAAGACAAAGTTTTGTCTTTCCAAGATCTTTCATCTCAAATTCTTTTTTAAGATATTCAATTGCATTTTGGAGCTCTTCTAGAGTTCCAACAAGATTTATGTTATAAACATAAATAGCAAGTATAACAAATTCTGAAGCCATTTTCTTTATAAAAATACATGGACACATAACATCATTTATGTAACTCTCTTTCAGCAAATATTCACTGAGGCGATTATACCGCATGCGCCCAGATTGCTTTAAACCGTACAAAGATCTTTGTAATCTGATTGAATACATGTACCGAGATTTTGAATATGCTTTAGGCATTTTAAATCCTTCAGGGATTTTCATGTAAATTTCATTATCAAGTGACCCGTACAGATAAGCTGTAACCACATCCATCAGATGTATTTCAATCATTTCACGTAAGGCTAAACTGATGAGATATCAAAATGTTATGGAATCCATAATGGGTGAATATGTTTCTTCATAATCGATTCCAGATTGTTGTGACCTTGTGCGACAAGGAGAGCTTTGTATCTTTCTACTTCATTTTTTCCACTCCTTTTTTGCACAAAAACCCATTTATGACCAACTGGTTTTATAGCAGCAGGTGTTTGGACTACTGG
Source organism: Nicotiana obtusifolia (assembly GCA_002018475.1). Lineage (NCBI taxonomy): Eukaryota > Viridiplantae > Streptophyta > Magnoliopsida > Solanales > Solanaceae > Nicotiana > Nicotiana obtusifolia. The sequence continues at coordinate 158,991 of MCJB01031661.1, forward strand.
TCCAATGACCTCTCTTTTAGCAAGTAACTTCATATCTGATTGAATTGACTCTTGCCATTTTGGCCAATAAGATCTTTGTTGACATTCTTCGATATATCGGAGTTCAAAGTGCAACATTATATGCAAAAATATTATCCACCACTATTCAGATCGATTTAAATTAGTCCCATCTCCAGTAGAACTTATTAAAAGTTCCTCACTCACTTGAGTCTCGGGTTCATTGATTTCTTCAGGAATCTCAAACCTAATCAGATCTTGGGTCTCTTCAGGAGATCCCTTCATAGTATCATTTTGATCATTTGCCAATTTTTTTTCTAGGATTTCGATCCTTAGAACCCAAAGGCCTACCACGCTTTAGGCTTGCTTTAGGTTCACTAGCTCTCATGCTAGTAGATGGTCTTGCTAGGACATCAATTCGGATAGGCACATTCTCTGTAGGGATATGTGACTTAGTTATCCTTTATATCTCATTCATGTTACTCAATAGTTGTATGTGTGTCTTTTTCTATGTTGTATCTTTATTCTTGTATGGGGTCGGATACAATCGGACACATAAGGAGTATCGACCTCAGGCACAAACCGAGGTCGGTCTATATTGGATCGAGGCCGGCGCTTCAAGAAGGATGGTTCGAGGTCGGACATCATTGAATCGAAGTCAAAGCATTCGAAAGGAGGCAGTAAAGACCGGTCTGGGTAAAAGCATCTTATGGTAAAAGTATCAGTTTCGCGTAACGGAAAGACCAGAAATCTCATGATATACAGTTATCTCGACGGGAATCATGGCCCCAATCATCAGAGACGTTAGACCAGTATTTTTAGGGATAATTCATCCTGTAATTAAGTCTTTTACTTTATATAGAATTCCTTTTTTCCCTATAAAAAGAGTACTTAGTTTCATTGGTACAGGACACAAGATACATCGTTAGTAATACAATTGTGAAGCCAGAATTTTTGATGTAGATCGATCAATCCCGCCCTGTTCAAGTGATCGCCCCGAGCCGAGCGAGATTGGAGACCGCCTTAATGATTGTTCGTAATGGGCCTACCATTTAACGTACGTATGTCATGTAGTTTTTGTTTTTGTACCTTTGCCGTCCCTCAGCCTGTCACATGTTAAGATCCTTAGTTAGTTCCATATCCCTTGTTCCTGTAATGAGGGCTATTATGTCTAAGGATCTTCCATTGTCGTATCGTTTACGGGAAGCTGCGCGTCTGGCATTTGATTTGCTATATTTTGTAAATGAATGATCTTTTGGACCTCCTAATTACATATAGGGCTACGTGGATCAAAATGAGATTATGATGAAACTTTCCACACAATTTCTCTTTTGATTTCCTTTTTTTCTTCCCCTAATTGTGGTAAATTACTTTCATCAAACTGACAATCTGCAAATCGAGCGGTAAATAAATCTCCCATCATGGGTTCAAGATAGCGAATAATAAAGGGTGATTCAAACCCAACAATATTCCTATCCTTCTCTGGGGACCCATCTTACTGCGATATGGTGGTGCTACTGGCACATATACAGCACATCCAAAAATTCGTAGATGGGCAATATTTGGTTCATGACCAAAACCTAATTGTGACGGAGAATATTTATTATAGTGTGTCGGCCTGAGACGAATAAGTGATGCTGCATGCAAGATTGCATGGCCCCAAACAGTAGTGGGTAATTTTATTTTCATAAGTAGTGGTCTTGATATCAATTGCAGTCGTTTAAAAAATGACTCTACAAGGCCATTTTGAGTATGAATATAAGCTACAGGATGTTCAACTTTTTTCCCAACTGATAGACAATAATCATCAAAGCTTGAGATGAGAATTCTCCAGCATTATTAAGGCGAATAGACTTTATCGGATAATCTGGGAATTAATGCCCTTAATCGAATTATTTGAGCTAATAGCTTTGCAAACGCCAGGTTGCGAGATGATAGTAGGCACACATGAGACCATCTTGAAGATGCATCTATTAGGACCATAAAATATCTAAATAACCCAATTGGTGGGTGAATAGGTCCACACATATCCCCATGTACACGCTCTAAAAAGGCAGGGGATTCAATGCCAACCTTCATTGGTGATGGTCTAGTGATCACTTACCTTAATAACAAGGATCACAAGAAAATTCATCATTTGTCAGAATCTTCAGGTTCTTAAATGGATGTCCACTCGAATTTTCAGTAATTCATCTCATCATTATTGATCCAGGATGGCCCAAACAGTCTTGCCAAAGCATAAAAGTATTTGAATCAGTAAACTTCTGGTTTACGATAGAGTGTGCTTCAACTTTACTAATCTTTGAATAGTATAAGCTAGAAGATAAAGTTGGTAACTTTTATGCAATGCACTTCTAGCCAGAAATATTCTTTGTAATACATACATATTCATTTCATCTATCGTCTCAATATGATACCCATTTCGGCGGATATCTATAAAACTCAACAAGTTTTTTTGGGACTTGGAGGAGAACAATGCATTGTCTATAATAAGTTTTGTTCCCTTAGACAGAAATATAGTGGTTGTTCCGGAGCCTTCTATCAAACTTATATTACCAGAAATTGTAGAAACATTTGCTTTTTCCCTATGCAAATAAGAAAAGTATTTCTGATCTTTGAATATGGCATGAGTTGTTCCACTATAAATTACACAACTATCTTCATGATTGGTCTTTGATCCAAACATAATTTGAGAATTATCCATATTCTTCAAAATGACATAAACAAAATATATTATAGTAAACATCACTATCAAAGCATAACTTTTATTTATGTACAACAATTACATAACCATACTATCTACTACAAACAACAAAAATTAAATTATTTACATTTCTACAGATTCATCACTGATTACTTGACTTGTTCCTCCTTCTGGGAGTGCAAAGTAATCAGCTACATCCAAATGCATGAAGTCTAAATTATCTTCAGAAATAAAATTTTCTTCAACATTTTTCTCTGTCTTCTTTAGGGAGGTTTGATAAAGCTCAACCAGGTGCGACGACATACGACAGGTACATGACCAGTGCCCTTTTTCTCCACATCTATAGCATGCATTTTCTGCATTTGTTGCTTGCACCGCTTCATGCTTTTGTTCCTTCTTTTTCCACTGCTGGTGGTGAGGAGGGTGCTTTGGTGCATTATTATTACCATGATTAGAGTTTCTTCCCCGACCACGTCAATGACACCGACTGGGGCCACAACCTCTTCCACGCTTAGCTTAGTGGAAGTTCGTCTCATTCACTTAACGGAATGGACAAGAACCAGAGGCCGACTTTCATGGTTTTTCATTAATAGCTCATTATGTTGATCAGTGGCAAGAAGATGTGAGATAAGTTCAGAATACTTTTTGAATCCCATCTCTCGATATTGCTGCTGCAGGAGCATATTCGAGGCATGAAAAGTGATGAAAGATTTCTCCAACATATCATAATCAGTAATATTATCACCACATAATTTCAATTGGGAAATAATTCTGAATATAGCAGAATTACACTCACTGATAGATTTAAAATCTTATAGCCTTAAATGGGTCCATCATATCGTGCCTGTGGAAGAACGACCATCTTCTGGTGGTCATATCTGTCTTTCAAATTATTCCATAGTATGATTGGATCTTTAATAGTAAGATATTCCATTTTCAAGCCCTCATCAAGGTGACGAAGTAGGAATATCATTGCTTTGGCACGGTCTTGGTTTGATGCCTAATTTTTGTCCTTGATGGTGTTTGCCCGTGTAACGACCCAACAAGTTGTTTTGCTTTTACTATTTGGTGACTCACGGGGATGGTTAGTTCGGGTTTGGCAGGGTTCGGGTTGAAATCGGAACACTTAGTTCCTTAATATTGGCTTTAGAAGGTTAAGTTTGACTTGGGTCAACATTTTTAGTAAACGACCTAGGAATTGGGATTTGACGGTTCCGATAGATTTGTATGATGATTTTGGACTTGGGCGTGTGTCCAGATTGTGTTTTGGATGATCCGGGAGCTTTTCGGTGCCTAAAGTTGAAAGTTGGCTTATTGAAGATTTAAAAGTTCTTTAAATTTGGTTTGGAGTAGGTTTTAGTGTTATCGAGGTCTGTTTGGTTTTTCGAGTCTGAGAATAGTTTCGTATGGCGATTTAAGACTTGCACGCAAAGTTTGTTATCATTCTAAGTAGTTTAAGTATGAATCGACACGTTCGGAGTAAGTTGGAAGAATTTGAAGTTCATAAGGTGATTCTATTGGTTTTGGGTTCTGATTCTTAGTTTTAATGTTGTTTCCACGTTCTATGGGTGCGAGTGAGTCAGTCTTATGTTTACAACTTGTTGGTATGCTTGGGCGAGACCTTGGGGGCCTCGGGTGCTATTCGGATGATGCACAGATAATGTCTGTCATCTGGTGCATTCACACCTGCGGTGGAATGGTCGTAGAGGCGGCACCGCAGATGCGTCGCCTTGCTCATAGAAGCGAAAAGGGGAGGGGTCAACGAGCTCCACAGAATCGAAACATTTCCACAGAAGCAAACTCGTTTCTGCGATGAAGGGGTCCCCAGATACGGAGGGAGGCAGCTTGGCCATGGTCGCAGAAGCGGTCTCGCACTTGCTGGACTTGGCCGTAGGTACGATGGATCATGGGTCGAGCGTGTTCCACAGATGCGGACAGTTGACCACAGAAGCCGTCCCGCAGAAGCGGAGATCCTTCTGCAGGTGCGGTAAAACTGCTAGGCAGAAGGGTCGCATTTAAATCGAGACTTAGGCTCATTTCTTCATTTCTCTCACTTGTTGGTCGAATATAGAGCTCTTTGAAGAGCTATTTTCACCTAGCATCTTGAAGGTAAGTCATTTCTACCCAATGTAAGTTAAATACATAGATTATGGGTAGATTTTAACATGTAAAATTGTAAGAATTTTGGGTTTAGATGAAAAACCTAGGTTTTGATAAAAATGGGACTTAACCACGAAAATGATTATAGAATTGGGTGAAAATTTTATATTTGAGTTTGTAAGGTTATGGTAACATTTTTCTTCAAAACTTTTCGGGATCCGGGCATGCGGGCCCGGGGGTGAATTTTAGGAATCTTCCAATTTGGGTTGGGTAATTACTCTAATAGTTAAATTATGAACTTTTGAACATTTATTAATTAATTTATATAACTTTTGACTAGTTTCAAGTTGTTTGGCACCGAGTCGAGGATATAAAGCGTATTTGTGGATCGGAAGTGAGCTTGAGAACGAGGTAAGTATCTTGCCTAACCTTGTAAGAGGGAACTCATTCCCTTAGATGTATTTTTGTTGTGAATTACTTGTGTAGGTGGCTATGTATGCACTAGGTGACGAGAGTCCGTGCGTAGCTATATTTCATGAGATGTCCGCGTAGTCGTGCATAAATCGTGCATAATAATAGTCGGAGCATGAGTACACTTGATATTACTTTATGGCTCGAGAGATTATAAATTTATTAAATGATAGAGTTTGATTCAGTGTTAATAGATGTTGGTTGGAGAGTTTGAAATTTATAATTAGTTAATGGGTCATTTATTCCCTGCTTGACATTGTATCGTTTTTAATATTTCCATGTCTCATACCTGTTTAGAATTTCTGTATTTTATTGTTGGCCCATAGTAAGTGTTGAAGTCGACCCCTCTTCACTACTTCTTCGAGGTTAGACTGGATACTTACTAGGTACATGTTGTTTGTGTACTCACGCCACACTTATGCACTAATCGTGCAGGTTCTTAGGCAGGTGCATCTGGTAGTTATCCCGGCGCACACCCCTGATACTTCGAGACTTAGTGGTGAGCTACTTTTCGAGTCCGTTTTGCAGCACCTGGAGTCTCTCTTTTGCTTTTATTTTCTGTCTACTCCATTTCAGATAGTAGTTTAGTGTTTTATATATTCTACTAGTAGCTCATACACTTGTGACACTAGGTCTTGAAATTTTTCTAGTAGACATCTGATGATTTTTAGAGTATTTAGTTCATCACAATTATCCTTATTGTTGCTCACACTTTATTTTATCAAAGTTTTTACCTCTCACTTGCTTAATAACTAAAAATCGACCATTCCTAATATGTTACAAAAAGGGATAATTACACGGTTAGTTCACCGTTGGCTTGCCTAGTGGCGACGTTGGACGCCATCATGACCTATAGAGGAAATTGGGTCGTGACAGCCAGACCCATCACATCAAGATAAATTTCAGCATCAAGCATCCAAGACATGTAGTTTTTGCACGATATATCCAGGGCTACAAATTCAAGTTTAGAATGATTTGACATTATTTAGAAAAAAAAATATCGTACCTCTGATACTTTCAAAGTATTTGCTCGAGATAGCATTGTCTCGTGCTGATAACATGTTATAAAATAAAGACTATAAAGTAAAGACAAGTATAGATAGAAACTGATATATTATTCAACTTCAAACTGATGTACATAATGAACTGGAATCTCCTCTATTTATAGAAGAAAGGAAGCTGCTACTACAAACTGCTTGTAAGTTGCTAGTGCGAGCTGCTCTATAAGCTGCTACTGCAAACTTCTTTGGAACTTGCTTGTAAGCTGTTATTTTATCAGATATAGATTATCTTCTTCCGGGGGTAATATTTATCCATAACGGAGTACCAAAATGATAAGTTTCTTCAGGAGGCTTATTTCAAATAGAGTACTAAATAGATAAACCTATTTACGGCGGAGTCACATATGGATAAGCTTCTTGAGGAAGCTTATTTAACAATGGAGTACTAAATGAACATCCATAATATAATATATTTACGACACCCTTTAAAATATGCATGTATACTTACTAAGTTGATAAACTAGATATGCTTTATTTTTGGAAAACATCTTGTCAGAAATCTTTTGTTTGGAAGAAGTTGTGTGTTCTTGAAAAAATGTAACTTTAGTAAATAAAAGACTATTTAAAATTATGCTTCGAGTTGGAATGGATATACCTTTATTTGTAAATTAAGTTCGAAGGGAACCTCATACTTTGAAATTTGTTGAGGTCCATCAACTCATAAGCACCGATTATGTTTGGTTTTATTTCTTGAAAAAAGGGCAAAGGAGCAGGCTGGATTTGAAATTGGCCTGAGTTCCCAATGGAACTCAATAGGCCCATTTCGAAAACAAGCACAAAAATTTAAAGAAACAGATCATTAGTGTATATAACATAAAAATGAAATAAGAGTGAAATTATGACAAAATAGTAATAAAGAACTAAAGAATGTGGTGAGACAAATTTCATTTATAGTAATCGGATTAGTAAGAGCTAATGATTAAAGGCTTGGAGTGAATCCTTTTTTATGGATAAAATCCCCTTGTGAACCCCTGGCACTTCAGAGTTCATGAGGGTCTCACTGACCCCGAGCAGTGCTTGTATCTGGGAAGGGTGCCTTATCCATAACTAGGTTTCACACCCAAATACCATTAACCACCTACTTTTAATCTTCCTCAAAGGTTTAAGTATAAATAACGGATCAACACAATAATTTTATAATTCTAAGATACAAATAGTAGGTACAGTCATGGTCAACCCTTTAAAAGTTCAAACACATAAAAACTCAACAACCGTGAACAAATAGGATACTATAATTCGTCATCATAGCACAGAAGTAGTCAAGGGCAAGCTACTGACTTAGGAGGATCAGCGTATAGGATATACTAGTAGGCATGAGATCACTGTGGAGACATAGTCTAACAGGGAAACAAAGTTCAAGCAGTAAATATATTTCATTTATCATAGATTTTAGACTTAGAAGTATCACATATAGGTAAGCATTGTTCTGTTGGCTTCACTTTAGATATACTCTTTCAAAGTTTTCCTATGCAAGTTCATATTATAAGAACATGTCTCAAATACTTCTAAGGCTAAGAGAAGGCATACACTAACTAAGACCTCATCACCTTAACGATTAAGCTAACAAATCATAGCATACTAACACCCAGATATCCAAACAGGTTCATCTAATACATGAGTCATTGTACATGTCATTACAACACCATAGCTTAGCTTAACGGTTAAAATTATTTAAATGGGGACAAATCATTAGAGTCAGTCTCTTATATAGGATCACTCACTGTACTCAAACCATTTTATCATCACAGAAAGATCATGACTATTAAAAGTGAACACATAGATGCAAGGATAACCACTCCAAGCTACTGTGATAAGATGCTCTGTGAGTGCAGCACTACTGCTAACACAGGTGTGAACTCAGGTGTAGGAGCTAAGGAGAGTCATTTGATTAATATGGTAGCAGATAATTTCATGTAGTTTTAAATCCCAGGGCTCAAACAAGCATGAGATGACAAATGTCAACACTCACTATAGAAATCTTTCTCAGTCAAGTTATATTCAAAACTGAGTCCAGGTTCCCTAATACATTAATGAGGTTCATTACATGATTTCAAATTGTTTCAGAGAAAACATCGAAATTATTCTATTGCAATGACATGAGAAGGATACTAATTAGAGTCAAAAACAAATTTCACGAGGAAAGAACTGAATCGGGATAGTAAAACATCATAGGCATAAGATGGTGCACTGTGACAAGTATTGACAGTATTTCAAAGAAGTTTAGAAGTCTGATTCTATTCCAACCTTTGATTAATAGAAAATATTACATACAATATTATCAGAATAGGATCTAGGTTAATTAATTATGAAGCTCTGTAGGATCTTAAGGGTAGCAACAGTATAGCTGCATGGATTACTAAGAGTATAGAACAAACAAGATATCAACAACAGCCTTGTTAGCTAAAGTTATTAAAATATATAGGTCAAGATAATATGAACTGCGGGGAATTCCTTTTATAATATCAAAATAATCAAATAAGTAGGAGGGTCAAAAATCTGGAACAAGAGCATGATTTCAGTTAGCTCAGTTGACCTAGTATTATTGTTCAACTAACAGAGATAAATTTCACAAAATCAACAATAAAACTTACTTAACTTAATCACAGAGGTTTAGTGAGGTTAATCATCAGAATATTATTTAGTTCGAAGTCATTTTTACTAATTGAATCATGAAAGATAAGGTTCAATTAAACAGATTCGATGACACGATCAATATAACATATTTCAATCAGAAAGCTCCTAAGTTAACAATGAAAATAACATGCAAAGGGTGGTCATGACAAACACAATTTCATATCATCAATAGCTAAAATAAACGATAGAGAATCAACTACAAAATCATCATGAACACAGAACCATATGACTATGTGAGGGAGTGTTTGACAGCCTTTTAGGAATCCAAACTCAAGACCAGTATAGGAGTTGAACTCAAACTAGAGAAGCCAAAAAAAAAAAACAGAAAAATTAGAGAACACTTTGTGAGGAAATCTTAAATTTTAACTCTTTTCTTACTTTTTATTGTGTTTTTAATAGTATTTAAGGTTTCATTGGTGAAGACATTGAATGCCCCTTTTATAGTGGCATTCAAGCCACTTAGTTTTTCGGTTGATTTAAACAGGTAGTGAAAAGTGACAACAGTCGGATGATGATAGCAATAGAGGTGATGTTAGTGAAGAACAGAGGGGAAAAGGAACACTGATTTACTTGGGCATGAGGAGATGCCCGTTGAAGCCTTTGGACTATTGGTAAGACTCTAATGTCCAGAGGTTACTGTGTTTGACCTCTGGACATCGAAAAATAATGATGAGTCTGCAGATGATGGTCATGCATGCATTTATTCAACGGAATAAAGGAAGGACTGATAGTATATCCATTTGTGCATTTTAGGTTTAGGATTCTGAGATTCAAAATCCGAATTAAATCGACAAAAAAAGAATGGACGCCGTTGTGATTTGCAGCTAGAGGGACAAGATAGATGTTTCAGGGTTCGATTGGTATGACCTCGCACAAATTTTTGCAAGATTTTTGGATTGATGGGATTGATAAGGATGAAAGAAATGAGAGAGAATGGGGAAAGACGGGTGACCGGGTGAGATTCAAATGAGTAGGGTTAGGGGTGTTTGGTAGGTTTAAAATGCGAGACAAAATTTGGGCTATTGGATCTTTAAATCTACGACCCTGATATTTCAGGGAGATGAGTAATAATAAAAGTTTTATTATGAAAAACGACGACAGTTGTATCCTAATTAGCAAACGGTGGAGATGAGGTTTAGACGAGAATTAAAAGAAAAGAGAAAACAAAAATTAATTATAGACCGTTGTTGTGTTAGATCAACGGTCCAGATGTGTTTGCTTTCTTTTGTAAGTGTAGGAGAGGAGGGGCGTGGCATGATACCATTGGTTTAGAGGAAATGGCATGGGTTGCCAACATAGAGTAGGAAGGATGGGTCTGGACTGAGTCAAGCTGTTTGGGCTCGTGTATTTGGGCCAAAACAACTGAAATGGACTTTAACACATAGCCACATTGAGTCTAATCTATTTTTTGCAATTGTAATCTTTTGAGCTTTTAATCCCTTTAAAATCAACATAATTAGGATTAATTAATCGTAATTAAATATAATAAAATAAAATCATCAAATATATTATTAAATACTGTAATTAATTATTGATTACTATAATAATTGAATTATGAAACTAGTTTTGGCTACTTAAAGTAAATAAGACAATATAATTATAAATCGAGGATTAATTTATTAAATTAATTGTAAAACTTGCTTATTAATATCTAAAAGTTGTTTTAATATTTTAAAACAGTAAGAATAATATAATTGACAAATTCCAATCTTAAGGGTAGCAACAGTATAGCTGCATGGATTACTAAGAGTATAGAACAAACAGGATATCAATAACAGTCTTGTTAGCAAAAGTTATTAAAGTATATAGGTCAAGCTAATATGAACTGCTGGGAATTCCTTTTGTAATATCAAAATAATCACATAAGTAGGAGGGTCAAAAATCTGGAACAAGAGCATGATTTCAGTTAGCTCAGTTGACCTACTATTATTGTTCAACTAACAGAGATAAATTTAGCAAAATCAGCACAAAAATTTACTTAACTTAATAACAGAGGTTTAGTGAAGTTAATCATCAAAATATTATTTAGTTCGGAGTCATTTTTACTAATTGAATCATGAAAGATAAGGATCAATTACACAGATTCGATGACACGATCAATATAACATATTTCAATTAGAAAGCTCCTAAGTTAACAATGAAAATAACATGCAAAGGCTGGTCATGACAAACACAATTTCATATCATCAATAGCTAAAATAAACGATAGAGAATCAACTACAAAATCATAATGAACACAGAACCATATGACTAATTCAAAGTAAGAAAGGGGGTTAGTGTGTACTGACCTTCTGAAGGGCAGCGAACTATGTGAGGGAGTGTTTGACAGCCTTTTAGGAATCCAAACTCAAGACCAATATAGGAGTTGAACTCAAACCAGAGAAGACAAAAAAAAAACAGAAAAATTAGAGAACACTTTGTGAGGAAATCTTAAATTTTAACTCTTTTCTTACTTTTTATTGTGTTTCGGATAGTATTTAAGGTTTCATAGTTGAAGACATTGAATGCCCCTTTTATAGTGGCATTCGAGCCACTTAGTTTTTCGGTTGATTTAAACAAGTAGTGAAAAGTGACAACAGTCGGATGATGATAGCAATAGAGGTGATGTTAGTGAAGAACAGAGGGATAAAGGAACACAGATTTACTTGGGTATGAGGAGATGGCCGTTGAAGCCTTTGGACTATTGGTCAAACTCTAATGTCCAGAGGTTACTGTGTTTGACCTCTGGACATCGAAAAATAATGATGAGTCTGCAGATGATGGTCATGCATGCATTTATTCGACGGAATAGAGGAAGGATTGATAGTATATTTATTTGTGCATTTTAGGTTTAGGGTTCTGAGATTCAAAATCCGAATTAAATCGACAAAAAAGGAATGGACGCCGGTGTGATTTGCGGCTAGAAGGGACAAGATAGATGTTTCAGGGTTCGATTGGTATAACCTCCCATAAATTTTTACAAGATTTTCGGATTGATGGGATTGATATGGATGAAAGAGATGAGAGAGAATATGGAAAGACGGGCGACCGGGAGAGATTCAAATGAGTAGGGTTAGGGGTGTTTGGTAGGTTTAAAATGCGAGATAAAATTTGGGCTATTGGATCTTTGGATCTACGACCATGATATTTCTGGGAGATAAGTATTAATAAATGTTTTATTATGAAAAACGATGGCAGTTGGATCCTTATTATCAAACGGTGGAGATGAGGTTTAGACGAGAATTAAAAGAAAAGAGAAAACAAAAATTAATTATAGACCGTTGATATGTTAGATCAAAGGTCCAGATGTGTTGTCTTTCTTTTGTAAGTGTAGGAGAGGAGCGGCGTGGCATGAAACCATTGGTTTAGAGGAAGTGGCATGGATTGCCAACATAGAGTAGGAAGGATGGGTCTGGACTGGGTCAAGCTGTTTGGGCTCGTGTATTTGGGCCAAAAAAACTGAAATGGACTTTAACACATAGCCACATTGAGTCTAATCTTTTTTTTGCAATTGTAATCGTTTGAGCTTTTAACCCCTTTAAAATCAAATTAATTAGGATTAGTTAATCGTAATTAAATATAATAAAATATAATCATCAAATATATTATTAAATACTGTAATTAATTATTGATTGCTATAATATTTCATTTATTGAATTATGAAACTAGTTTTGGCTACTTAAAGTAAATAAGACAATATAATTATAAATTGAGAATTAATTTATTAAATTAATTGTAAAACTTGCTTATTAAGATCTTAAAGTTATTGTAATTTTTGAAAACAGTAAGAATAATATAATTGATAAATTCCAATCTTAAGGGCAGCAACAGTATAGCTGCATGGATTACTAAGAGTATAGAACAAACAGGATATCAACAAAAGTCTTGTTAGCTAAAGTTATTAAAGTATTTAGGTCAAGATAATATGAACTGCTAGGAATTCCTTTTATAATATCAAAATAATCACATAAGTAGGAGGGTCAAGAATCTGGAACAAGAGCATGATTTCAGTTAGCTCAGTTGACCTAGTATTATTGTTCAACTAACAGAGATAAATTTCACCAAATCAGCACAAAAATTTACTTAACTTAATCATAGAGGTTTAGTGAGGTTAATAATCAGAATATTATTTAGTTTAGAGTCATTTTTACTAATTGAATCATGAAAGGTAAGGTTCAATTACACAGATTCGATGACACGATCAATATAACATATTTCAATCAGAAAGCTCCTAAGTTAACAATGAAAATAACATGCAAAGGCTGGTCATAACAAACACAATTTCATATCATCAATAGCTAAAATAAATGATAGAGAATCAACTACAAAATCATCATAAACACAGAACCATATCACTAATTCAAAGTAAAAAAGGGGGTTAGTATGCACTGACCTTCTGAAGGGCAGAGAACTATGTGAGGGAGTGTTTGACAGCCTTTTAGGAATCCAAACTCAAGATCAGTATAGGAGTTGAACTCAAACCAAAGAAGACAAAAAAAACAGAAAAATTAGAGAACACTTTTTGAGGAAATCTTAAATTTTAACTCTTTTCTTACTTTTTATTGTGTTTCGGATAGTATTTAAGGTTTCATAGGTGAAGACATTGAATGCCCCTTTTATAGTGGCATTCGAGCCACTTAGTATTTCGGTTGATTTAAACAAGTAGTGAAAAGTGACAACAGTCGGATGATGATAGCAATAGAGGTGATGTTAGTGAAGAACAGAGGGGAAAAGGAACACCGATTTACTTGGGCATGAGGAGATGGCCGTTGAAGCCTTTGGACTATTGGTCAAACTCTAATGTCCAGAGGTTACTGTGTTTGACCTCTGGACATCGAAAAATAATGATGAGTCTGCAGATGATGGTCATGCATGCATTTGTTCGACGGAATAGAGGAAGGATTGATAGTATATCCATTTGTGCATTTTAGGTTTAGGGTTCTGAGATTCAAAATCCGAATTAAATCGACGATAAAGGAATGGACGCCGGTGTGATTTGCGGCTAGAAGGGACAAGATAGATGTTTCAGGGTTCGATTGGTATGACCTCGCACAAATTTTTGCAAGATTTTCGGATTGATGGGATTGATAAGGATGAAAGAAATGAGAGAGAATGGGGAAAGACGGGCGGCCAGGTGAGATGCAAATAAGTAGGGTTAGGGGTGTTTGGTAGGTTTAAAATGCGAGACAAAATTGGGGCTATTGGATCTTTGGATCTACGACCCTGATATTTCTGGGAGATGAGTATTAATAAAAGTTTTATTATGAAAAACGACGACAGTTGGATCCTTATTATCAAACGGTGGAGATGAGGTTTAGACGAGAATTAAAAGAAAAGAGAAAACAAAAATTAAATATAGACCGTTGATGTGTTAGATCAACGGTCCAGATGTGTTTTCTTTCTTTTGTAAGTGTAGGAGAGGAGCGGCGTGGCATGATACCATTGGTTTAGAGGAAGTGGCATGGATTGCCAACATAGAGTAGGAAGGATGGGTCTGGACTGGGTCAAGCTGTTTGGGCTCGTGTATTTGGGCCAAAACAACTGAAATAGACTTTAACACATAGCCACATTGAGTCTAATCTATTTTTTGCAATTGTAATCTTTTGAGCTTTTAACCCTTTTAAAATCAACTTAATTAGGATTAATTTATCGTAATTAAATATAATAAAATATAATCATCACATATATTATTAAATACTGTAATTAATTATTGATTGCAATAATATTTCATCTATTGAATTATGAAACTAGTTTTGGCTACTTAAAGTAAATAAGACAATATAATTATAAATCGAGGATTAGTTTATTAAATTAATTGTAAAACTTGCTTATTAATATCTTAAAGTTATTTTAATATTTTAAAATATTAAGAATAATATAATTGATAAATTCCAATCTTAAGGGTAGCAACAGTATAGCTGCATGGATTACTAAGAGTATAGAACAAACAGGATATCAACAACAGTCTTGTTTGCTAAAGTTATTAAAGTATATAGGTCAAGATAATATGAACTGCTGGGAATTCCTTTTATAATGTCAAAATAATCACATAAGTAGGAGGGTCAAGAATCTGGAACAAGAGCATGATTTCAGTTAGCTCAGTTGACCTAGTATTATTGTTCAACTAACAGAGATAAATTTCACAAAATCAGCATAAAAATTTACTTAACTTAACACAGAGGTTTAGTGAAGTTAATCATCAGAATATTATTTAGTTTAGAGTCATTTTTACTAATTGAATCACGAAAGATAAGGTTCAATTACACAGATTCGATGACACGATCAATATAACATATTTCAATTAGAATGCTCCTAAGTTAACAATGAAAATAACATGCAAAGGCTGGTCATGGCAAACACAATTTCATATCATCAATAGCTAAAATAAATGATAGAGAATCTACTACAAAATCATCATGAACACAGAACCATATGACTAATTCAAAGTAAGAAAGGGGGTTAGTGTGTACTGACCTTCTGAAGGGCAGCGAACTATGTGAGGGAGTGTTTGACAGCCTTTTAGGAATCCAAACTCAAGACCAGTATGGGAGTTGAACTCAAACCAAAGAAGACAAAAAAAACAGAAAAATTAGAGAACACTTTGTGAGGAAATCTTAAATTTTAACTCTTTTCTTACATTTTATTGTGTTTTGGATAGTATTTAAGGTTTCATAGGTGAAGACATTGAATGCCCCTTTTATAGTGGCATTTTGTGACGACCCGGCTAGTCGTCTCGTGAGTTACCACTTCGTTTTCCTCATTTTCCGTCTCATTATGCTTTGTTATCCATGTTTTATGTGATCGAGTTGAGTAGTTTGCGTTAGAAGTGAGTTTGGCAGGAAATGAGACACTTAGTCTCTTTTAAGAAGGTTTAAGTTGGAAAAGTCAACCGTATGTTGACTTATGAGTTAGAGGGCTCGGATGTGAGTTCCGATGGTTCGGTTAGCTTCGGGAGGTGATTTATGACTTATGAGTGTGATCGGAATTGGTTTTGGAAGTCCGGTGTAGAATTAAGCTTGAATTGGTGGAGTTGTATTTTGGCGATTTCCGGTTGTTAGGCGAGATTTTGATCCGAGGGTCGGAATGGAATTCTGAGAGTTGCTATAGCTTCAGATGGTGATTTCGGACTTAGGCGTATGTCCGAATTTGAAATTGGAAGTCCGTAGGACAATTCAACGCATTTTGGCGAATGTTGGAAAATAGAAGATTTTTGGAAAGTTTGACCGAGGAGTTGACTTTTTGATATCGGGGTCGGAATCAAGTTTTGAAAAAGTTCAGAGGTCCGTTATGTTATTTATGACTTGTGTGCAAAATTTGAGGTCAATCGGATTCGATTTGATAGGTTTCGGCATCGAATGTAGAAGTTGGAATTTGTTAGTTTCATTAGGCTTGAATTGGTGTAGGATTCGTGTATTTAGCGTTGTTTGATGTGATTTGAGGCCTCGACTAAGTCCATATGATGTTTTAAGATTTGT